>CAKJTW010000297.1:5000-134173 GCA_917880005.1 Nanger dama | reverse complement strand
GGCAACCAATATAAATATAAAACATGACATTTATAGATCACAGCTACAACTCATTATAGATCTCAAGAGATAAAAGGTACTAATAAGGACATATGTAAACTGTCAACAGTTGTGATATTCTGGGGCATCAAAAGCCAGATTCCACAATTAACTTAAGGATAAAAGGCTAGAGATTATACATCAAGTACCAACTCAAATTTCAGATCAATGTTTTCAATTTTCAATATCACATATCAATTAAATAAAATGGGTATTTAACTCTATATACTAATGCAATTAAAACATTTATTGAATACCTACTATGAGCCAGAGCTGTTGTAGGTATTTAGGATACAAGAGCAAATCAAACAAGAGAAATTCTTACCCTCAGAGAGTTCACATTCTAGGTAGGCGAGCAGGTAACAAAATGTAATAAAAGTATGCTGACATTTTAAAAGCTATGGTGAAAAATAAAGAGGAGAAAGGGGACAGAGAGAGCCAGAGGATGGAGGGGGATATTCAACAGTGTGGTCAGAGAAGAGTTCACTAAGAGGTAGCATAGGGGCAAAGAAAAAGAGGAGGCAAAAGGCATGAGGGTATCCCGCACACAAGTGCTCCAGGCAGAAGAAACAGCCTGTGCAAAGGCCCCGAGACAGGAGCAAGCCTGGAAGAATAACAGGCGACCAGCGTGGCTGGAGAAGAGGGATGGAGGGAGAAAAACTACACAGACAAAGCCAGAGAAACTAGAGCACTGCAGCAGTCGTGGGAAACAAACAAACTGCCGCTGTAATTTAAGCCCTCCAAAAAGCAAACCCTCTTCTATTTATATTTTGAAAATAAAAATTACTTAAAGAGTAATGATGGATACTTACTCTGTCATATTTAGCAACTATTTCAGCTCGCTCCTGGGCAAGTTTAAGTGCTACATCCTGGTTTGAATCTGTGGAGAGATCAAATTTCAGTGAACTTTTGTTTAAAGATTTATAAAATTAATCATAAAACTAAGACAAAACAAGTGAAAATAAAACAGTAAATTGATGCTGCCTAAAATGACAAATCAGCAAAAATCAAATAAACTTACAAAGGTGAGTTAAGTATCCATAACTACAACTTTGAAATATCTACATATCTACTATTTCAATATTACATACCATCCTCAAAAGAAAGCAAATCTGTTAACACAGCATTAACTTAGGGGATATGTAAATCTTATCCCTCAAGAGTTATATTTGGATCTTATTTCACAGAAATAAGAACTAAAGTAGAAACTGAAAATGAGACTTCTACGTTTTCAAATGAAATCCACCTGGGCAGGTGATGAGATGAGCATTCAAGAAGGCTTTTAAAAATTTAGGTAATTTACTCACAAAATAAACTAGTGCAAGACAGAGTTTAAGGGTCTTAAAAATCTATTTCTCTGACACGATAACTATAATCATTTCTCTCACATTTAGCCTCTGAGGTCCCCATTATCAGCTGTCCCAACCTTTATCATAGTGTGCAGTTTTACCACAACACACACCATTCTTTCTTACCCATCATGTTAGCTTTCAAAACGTAAGTCTGACAATGAGTAGAGATCAAAATACGAAATAGTATGGATACGATTACACACCCAAGTCCCATAAATTAAAAGATCAATGACCGGCTATATAAAAAGGCACCTCTGGTCAAGAAGGAAGACAAGCATTCCAGTGGAAACTGGGCAAAGGTCATGAGCAAGAAACTCACAGGAACAACAACAGCAGAATCAAACCTGTTCTCAGGAAGCGCCCAGCAGACAGTAAGATCCTGACGGAGACCTTCCGTGCCTTACCACACTTAATTCCGGGTTTTATCCTGTTAATTCTATTACACAGATAAAAAAAAAAAGAAAACAAAACAAAAACACAAGGTTTAAAGATTTTGACTTGTCTAAGGTCACACAGCTAGTAAACAGCAACGGGAGGATTAGGACGATATTGAATCTACAGCCCATAATTTTAACCATTACTCTATTAAATGATCACTGAAAGACACAAAAAGGATGTCCAGTGGAAAATGGCAGATGGAACACACACTTTTATATCCATTCCTCCTAAAACCCCACTAACCTGACAACATGAGGGTTCTTTAAATCCTTGCCCTCAGTGGCACAGCAATGGAGGTTCCAGAGAAGAGGTGAGGGTGGGGTTGAAAACAAGCAGTTTGACTAAAGAAGTCAAGTGCCTAAGAGTTGATGGGAGGCTTGTGTGTTACGAGGCTGAGTGCAGAGAAGCCATCCTCACCCTCCAAAGCAGGAAATCATGAGATAATGACTAAATCTGCAGAAAAGGAAGTGGCAACATAGGCATGTTATCTAGTGCTTTGGAAGTAAATACAAAACCAATCCGCTGGGACTGGAGGAGAGCAGTTACTTCTATGGGTGGGCAGCCAGGTGGGGAGGGGTGTGGAAGTGAGCTTATCTTTCAAAATAAGTTGTACAGATCCTAAATCTTTACACCAAGTAAAGTTCTGACAAAAATAAAAGCTAATTTTAAAAGACATGCAGGGCGGGGCCAGGGGGAATCAAGTCATCAGAAACTAAAGAAATGCAAGTTTTAAAATACTACTTTGCACCTATCTCAGACTGACCCCAAAATGCACGGATATTACTGTCTTGATATAGTGTGGGGAGATGTGCCCTCACTGAGATTCAGTAGACTCACAAATGCATCAACTCTTTCTGGAAAGCATCTTCATATGTTTTATACCAAAAATCTTCAAAACAGGCATCTCCTTTACCTAACAGTTCCACCTCTAGGAATTTATGACAAGGAGATAATCACAAGGCTGTTTATAATAGTAAAAACAGCAAAACAGAAGTCTGTCAATTTCTTATAGCTTATTTGGGGGAAAAAGTGTTTATGCCACTGCTTTTCTCAAAGTGTCAATTGAGAACCTTTGAGGGACATGTGAATAAATAACACAATGGTCCAATAAAATGATTTTCAGTAAACTAATGCATCCCAGGTGGCACCAGCAGTAAAGAATCCACCTGCCAATGCAGGAGACCTAAGAGAGGCAGGTTTGATCCCTGGGTCAAGAAGATCCCCTGAAGGAGGGCATGGCAACCCACTCCAGTATTCTCTGGAGAATCCTATGGACAGAAGAGCTTGGCAGGCTATAGCCCATAGGGTCGCAAAGAGTTGGATATGACTGAAGCGACTTGGCATACACGGGATGCATTTAGAAGTCTGGGATACTCAGCTCAATTATACACATATGAATTATCTTATTTTAGACTTAGGAACCTTTCTCAACTCCTTTCCCCCTCTTCCTTTACCCAGTTTTAACACATTGCATTCATACACCTACCAAAAGGGCAGGGGAAGCAAATGAACAGAAGAAATTAAACTCAAACTAGGAACCCTGACTGCCGTCTAGTCAAGGCTATGGTTTTCCCAGTGGTCATGACAGAGAATTCACAGACTGCTCATCCTAATAGCAAATAACTAATCCCACAAGTAGTTTGGCAAGCTTTACTCTCACCCAAAGGTAACTTTCCACTCTTTAAATCAAAGATGCAAACATGTAAAAACCAAATTGTGTTCAAAATGGCACATGAAAATAAGAACTAAGTATTACCCAGAACAACTAAGTATCACAAGGAAGAAGTGCATTAACACATAAGCAAAAGTATGAACGATGCAAGTATCCGGTCCCCAAATGGCCCTTAGGGTCAAACTGGGACATAAGCCCATCACAAGTCAGAAATCTAGGATACGATAAATGTTTTATGTGCTCACATCATATTGAAGCTGCCATTCATTCACTCATTAAATAAGACAGAGAGCCCTAAAGTCCGACACAATACCACAGAATTCTCACAACATACAGCACACTTCACCTAACAAACCCTAAGAATGTGATCTATACACCTCTCATGTGTATGTGTGTTTAATATGAAATGTTCCTTTACATGCTTACTGTAACTGTGTTAACAATGTTGTGTTTGAGTGAGCAGTATAAGATTTTGCATAACAAACATCAAAATGCTATACAAATAAGGTCTGTCACTGATCAGGAGTCCTGATGAATTAAGTGCCAACAAAGAGCCAGGCTCATAAGTAGGAGCTGGCACTTATTCTGCACAATCTAAGTCTTACGTGTATTATTTCATTTAATGTCTTCACATCAAAACTAAGAAGTAGGTATCATTAGCATTCATTTAAGAGACAAGAAAATTATTAGGTAAATGAACTTGCAAGGATTACACAGCTTTGAAGTTGCAGAATTGGCATTCACACCAAGGCAATATGGCTCCAGAGTACTCTTAACCACTCCACATGGTCTCTGAATAAATAAAAAGGAAAATGAACAAAGGTTTATCAAGAGGATCTGCCAACAGGAATGCTCAGAGCAGTGTTTTAACAAGGGCAAGAGGCCATGGAAATGCTCTCCAGTCAACAGGAAGTCAACATGTTTCTGAAGAGAAGAGAGAACAGAAACGCTGTGGAGAAAATGACCACCACTCAGGAAGGAAGGGGCTTCCCAGGTAGCGCTAGTGTTTAACAACCAGCCTGCCTGTGCAGGAGACACAATGAGACACGGGTTCGATCCCTGGGTCGGGAAGATCCCCTGCAGGAGGGCATGGCATCCCACTCTAGTTTTCTTGCCTGGAGAAGCGCATGGTCAGAGGAGCCGGGCGGGCTTCCGTCCACAGAGTCTCAAAGAGCTGGACATGACTGAAGCGACTTACCATATACGTAGGAAGGAAGAACGGTTTAGTTTGCCTGTTAACAGCTCACACTTGTTTGTTGAACTTTTATAGCTCATTAGGCACTGTGCTAGGTACACAGAAAATCTCAATTCAAACTGTTTTATAATCTTTTACATGTTACAGATGACAAATATAAAATGCAGAGGTCAAGCAATTTGTCCAAGTCTAAATTACCATCAGAGCTCAACTCAGACCCACATCTGAAAGGCTCCAAAGTCTGTGTCCACCTGCCCACTATGTTAGAGAGAGAAACTGTGTGTGTGTCTACATTAATAAGGTATATGCTACCTAGAAACTGGCGCAGGGTCAGAGAGTGGGTTAGTTAACTCCAGTATGCTCAAAACTACTGTTCTGGTTGTATTTCCACAGTGAGTGTCCTATTCTAACAAAAAGAAAAGTCGTCCTATATCTGAAAATGATTACTTTCTAGAGTTACTTATTCCTTATACTTTCTGATACCCAAGTGTCCAAGGTTTCCTCCATTGATACTATAAAGCTGCCATAATTTATGGATATAAAATGCATTTTCACAGTATCATAAACAAGGAAGCAAATTTTTTCGAAGTTTAAATTGAGGCAGCTAAATATTCTTTTCACACACAACTAGATACAAGTAAGCTTTGAAAAAAAAAAAAGACTTTACTAGTTATCAACTGCCAGACCCTAGGCAGGAAAACAGGAGAGCATGGGCTCCCCACCAACGGCATCTTACATACTGTCTTTATAACCCAGGCTAACACTTTTTCTTTTCCAAACCTTTCAACTACATGTTTCTTTCTATATACAACACATATTGCTCTTCAGAGTAAAGAGTCATTAGCTCTAAAGTATATCAAACTTGTAAAAAAAAAATTCCCAACACATCTATTGGTTATTTATAGTAGATAATACTGTACAAAGTTTCCATAGTTTCCCTGACAAAGACACCTTAATAAAATGAAACAGACACTGTTCACTAAAGCTAAAGGAAAGAGCAATGAATTTCTCACACCTTTGTTCCAATGGAGGCACAGCTGTTTCTCACAGTATTTACTAGCTAAAAGCAGTCCATCAGTCCAATCTGAGTATTACCTTGGAAGACAACTGTGCAAAATTTAAAGAAAGACCAGATGCCTTAACATAATTTAAAAACAAGTCTAATCACATCCAAAGATATATTCCTTTAATATTATGAAAGGCCTATATAACGTTGTATACATTACCTTCCAGATAATGTATATAACATATCTGAGGAAAAAAGCAGTAGTAGCACATAGATTTCCAAAGAAACTTGCACCACTACATTCAAGGTTTCAAAATAAGACAATAATCTTAAATGCAACTGACTGATGAAAGAAAAGGGGAAAGGTTGGCCATTGGGCTCCAGGTAACAACTTGCCTGGAGACTCTGAAAATTCACATCTAGTTTTTGTGTCAGTAACCTATAAATCCCATTCCCAACCTAATGCCTCACTCTCAATTTACCTCAAAAACTTATACACAGGCTCAATCAGATGCTAAACAAATTTTTTTTTGGGGGTACACAGCAGCCAAGCAATTAAACTCTTTTAAGAAGACACTAAGTGGGAGAGAGCCTCTTCCAGCATGATAAGTTATGCAAACGTCCACATAAGAGATTACCATACTCCAGAAGACTAAGTATAAAAACACACTTCACATTAAAGACCTGCCATCCTTCTGATTGCAGGAAGTACTTCTTAGAAAGCACTGTTAACCACTCAATGAGTAAACTATCTGAAATTACAAAATGCATTTAGGACAGTAATCCAATTCCTCTTTTATGAGTAAATAAACATAGCCAGCTTCACAAAGCAGCAAAATGATTGGAAATGATGTAAACAGTCCATCAATTCAGCTATTAAAAACCATGAAGCAATATTCTGTACTGATTTGACCTGGATTCATCTCCAAGATGTACTGTAAGTAGAGGGGGAAATGTCGAGGTTCAGAACAGTGTATATAACACATGACGGGGGTCAGGAATGAACATACATACACAAAGTTAACAGCGGCTGTCTGGGGGAGATGAGTGGAAAGGACACTTGTCTCTCGCTGGATGACCTTCAACACCTTCAACTGTTTAGCATGCACATGTGCCACCTTATCAAAGCCCACACATGGAAAGTGTCAACAACGGTGAAGATGATGAGCAGGAGAAAAACCCTTCCTCAGGAAAGGCTGAGATTTACTGTGTATCCAACATAGCTGCTTCTGCACAAGCAGATGAATCCTCGTTTTACCCTCCAGAGACCGCTCTCATCTCACACGCTAGTAAAGTGATGCTCAAAATTCTCCAAGCCAGGCTTCAGCAATATGTGAACCGTGAACTTCCTGATGTTCAAGCTGGTTTTAGAAAGGGCAGAGGAACCAGAGATCAAATTGCCAACATCCGCTGGATCATGGAAAAAGCAAGAGAGTTCCAGAAAGACATCTATTTCTGCTTTATTGACTGTGCCAAAGCCTTTGACTGTGTGGATCACAATAAACTGTGGAAAATTCTGAAAGAGATGGGAATACCAGACCACCTGACCTGCCTCTTAACAAACCTGTAAGCAGGTCAGGAAGCAACAGTTAGAACTGGACATGGAACAACAGACTGGTTCCAAATAGGAAAAGGAGTACCTCAAGGCTGTATATTGTCACCCTGCTTATTTAACTTCTATGCAGAGTACATCATGAGAAACGCTGGGCTGGAAGAAACACAAGCTGGAATCAAGATTGCCGGGAGAAATATCAATAACCTCAGATATGCAGATGACACCACCCTTATGGCAGAAAGTGAAGAACTGAAAAGCCTCTTGATGAAAGTGAAAGAGGAGAGTGAAAAAGTTGGCTTAAAGCTCAACATTCAGAAAACGAAGATCATGGCATCTGGTCCCATCACTTCATGGGAAATAGATGGGGAAACAGTGTCAGACTTTATTTTCTGGGCTCCAAAATCACTGCAGATGGTGATTGGAGCCATGAAATTAAAAGACGCTTACTCCTTGGAAGAAAAGTTACGACCAACCTAGATAGCATATTCAAAAGCAGAGGCATTACTTTGCCGACTAAGGTCCATCTAGGTATGGTTTTTCCTGTGGTCATGTATGGATGTGAGAGTTGGACTGTGAAGAAGGCTGAGTGGCAAAGAATTGATGCCTTTGAACTATGGTGTTGGAGAAGATTCTTGAGAGTCCCTCGGACAGCAAGGAGATCCAACCAGTCCATTCTGAAGGAGATCAGTCCTGGGATTTCTTTGGAAAGAATGATGCTAAAGCTGAAACTCCAGTACTTTGGCTACCTCATGAGAAGACTTGACTCACTGGAAAAGACTCTGATGCTGGGAGGGATTGGGGGCAGGAGGAGAAGGGGATGACAGAGGATGAGATGGCTGGATGGTATCACTGACTCGATGGACCTGAGTTTCAGTGAACTCCGGGAGTTGGTGATGGACAGGGAGGCCTGGAGTGCTGCGATTCATGGGGTCGCAAAGAGTCGGACACGACTGAGAGAATGAACTGAAACTGAACTGAAGCTGAAAACCATTACCTACCAAACCATTATAAAATACCTTAAGGGAAAAATCACACATTTCTCTGTCCATTGCCATGTTATTAGCTATAATATTTCACTTAATATTTCTAATGATCAGTTTATGACAATCTCAACTATCTAAAACACAGCTAAAAATCAGTATGGAAACTAAAATGTTCAGTAGACCAAAACACTGTTCCAATTAACATTTACTGGTCGATTTAATAAATAAAATCATAAGGTACAGTAGAATTTGAAAGATCTAGTAATAGAGGCAAAAGTAAAATGCTACGAGATTACAAAGAAAGAAATCATTAATTTTGACACAGAAAGACAAGAGAAGAAAAAATCAGGGAGCACTTCCTGGTGAGGGTTTCCTTTGAGCCTTGGAGGCTGATCTGATAAGGACTGCAAGTCGCTGGAGAAGAAAGGGAAGGACTTCCCATCCTGATGGAGCAGCACATCTGGACAACAGCAAGCATTCTGGCACTGCTGGCACAGAGGGTGCATGGAGAGAGCTAGTGATCATCACAGCTAGAAATACAGGTTAAGTCCCAACTTTAGGTGCTATGGCAAATTCACAAAATGAGCTCAGACAGCAATGGGAGGATGGAATACGAGCTCAATGGCCAAATACACCTGACCAGTTTTCTCACTTTCTTCCACTGTCACCTTGAGAATATTTCCAAACTTTTTCACAGGGGATAGAAGCTCATGTTTGGCACTGAGCTCTCCTCCACTATTTATTTCGCTTGAGTTGCCTATTCTCTTTCCCCTCCCCTGCAAGCTTTTATGCATCCTAGGCTCAGTTCAGTTGCTCAGTTGTGTTCAGCTCTTTGCAACCCTATGGACTGCAGCACGCCAGGCTTCCCTGTCCATCACCAACTCCCAGAGCTTGCTCAAAACTCACATCCAAAGAGTCGGTGATGCCATCCAACCATCTCATCCTCTGTCATCTCCTTCTCCTCCTGTCTTCAATTTTCCCATCTTCAGGGTCTTTTCCAATAAATCAGTTCTTCATATCAGCTGGCCAAAGTATTGGAGCTTCAGCATCAGTCCTTCCAATGAATATTCAGGACTGATTTCCTTTAGGATTGACTGGTTTGATCTCCCTGCAGTCCAAGGGACTCTCAAGAGTCTTCTCCAGCACCACAGTTCAAAAGCATCAACTCTTCGGTGCTCAGCTTTCTTTATGTTCCAACTCTCATCTCCATATGCGATGTGAGAAAAACCACAGCTCCTGGAAAAACCATAGCTTTGACTACGTGGACCTTTGTCAGCAAAGCAATGTCTCTGTTTTTTAATATGCTGTCTAAGTTTGTCATAGTTTTTCTTCCAAGGAGTAAGTATCTTTTAATTTCATGCCTGCAGTCACCATCTGCAGTGATGTTGGAGCCCAGGAAAATAAAGTCTCTCACTGTTTTCATTGTTTCCCCATCTTATTTGCCATGAAATGATGGGACCAGACACCATGATCTTAGTTTTTGAATGTTGAGTTTTATGCCAACTTTTTCACTCTCCTCTTTTACTTTCATCAAGAGGCTCATTAGTTCTTTGCTTTCTGCCATAAGGGTGGTATCATCTGCATATCTGAGGTTATTGATATTTCTCCCAGCAATCCTGATTCCAGCTTATGAGTTATCCAGCCAGGCATTTCCCATGATGTACACTGCATACAAGTTAAATAAGCAGGGTGACAATATACAGCCTTGACATACTCCTTTCCAGATTTGGAACTAGTCTGTTTTTTCATGTCTGGTTCTAACTGTCGCTTCTTGACCTGGATGAAGATTTCTCAGGAGGCAGGTAAGGGGGTCTGGTATTCCCATCTCTTGAAGAATGTTCCACAGTTTGTTGTGATCCACACAGTCAATAAAGCACATAGTGAATAAAGCAGAAGTAGATGTTTTTCTGGAAACATCCTTTGCTACTTAGCTCAAATAAGAGTATCTGTCACTTTACCAAAGAGTTTAATCCCTTTACTCTCGTAATTACCAAAACAGGGCCAGTTCCCCTCTGGGGTGCCCATGACGTCTCATCTATTACAATACCCCTCATAGTATTGTAATCACTGTCTTTCATCTCTTACTAACCGCACATGAATTCCTAGAGTTTACAAATCGGAGGAAGCTACTTTAATCATCTGGAGGAGAGGTGCTAAGGCATGAAAGTGAGAATGAAAAGATTAAGACAGAAGCAAAAGCTCATATGATTTACTAGCAGGAGAGATTTTCAGGGCTTCACTCTCAATCTATAGATTTTAAGAGTAATTTTGATAAACATGGTCATCTGGTTTTGTTAACTACAGAAATTTTTTTTTAATAAGAAACTTGAATCATTAAGAAAAGATATATATTCAGCATACTTCTGTTTAGCCAGAAGATATATATTTAATATTCTCAAAATATTTTTGTTCAAATAAACATGATGCCTTTAAAGGATAAAGCCAGGCTCCTTACTAATACACAGTTACAGTGACTACATTCGTGCCTGATGTACATCTGAAGAGGTTGTAGGGTTAGACCTCCAGTCTACGCTATGACATGGTTCCTTCCCAATCTAGTCAAGATGGGCCCTGCAGATGCAGGCTAACCAGGTCATTCCAAAGGAAACTGATAGCTTATTTTTCCATTTAGCATAGCATCTCTTATCCCATTCCCTTCCCTGTCCACAAAACTAAACTGCTTGAATCCTGCCCAATAGGACCTCATGGCAAAACAACTCACAATACTGCCCTGACTATACAAGAACCTGTCAACTAGGCTGTACAAACAAACATATATTCTTCCATTCATTCCTCACTCAGTAAACAGTTGGGATCTACTCTGTCCCAAGTATGGGCAGGGATCATATCTTACTTTGTATCCCCAGTGATTGATTAGCAAAGTGTATTCCAAATAGTGGACACCTGACAAAGGAGAATAAATGAGAGAATGACAAACAAATGAATACATACACATGCATATCTGAGCCTCCTTCCCTTAAAGCAAAGATACTTTCCTGAAGACCAGCTGTCTTTCGCCTAGTCTTCCAAGGCTATACTACAAAACATCCTTTCCTATCCACTTCAATTATCGTACAAATGTCAGTCACTTCCAGCAGTTCCTCCAGCATCATTAGAATAGATTGTGGATCAATGAGAATTATCCTTCAGATAGTACTACCACCAGTTCTCTCCCTTTCTTATAGTGCTAACTGCTGCAAAATCCAAATCCCTGAAAGAATATTAGCATGAATAAGCACTGCACTTCACTAAATTTTGGTAGACTGGGATACTTGATTAGCTTTTCTACTAAGTAACAAAGCAGTGATTTGGCAAATATTCTGAAAAATGTGAGAGAAAATATTCATGAATATTCTGTAATTTCTCTCCTCCAAAGTAATTCTTAGCCATACCTTTGGATCTTATTTAAAACATTTTAAGTTTGTTTACTGGCTCATATCAAGGAAAACTAATTGATGAAAACTTCTCAAAGCATCTATCATAATTATTTCATCCCCAATTTTGATACTTCTGCTCACAAATCAATTTTCCCATAGTATTTACTATTCATGTGAACACAATACTTTGAAATGTTGCAATCCCTGTAGCCATCCAAGTTCGTGCTACCTGTTAAATGAGTTTAAAACTGTCTTCCAATGAGTCATTATTTTATATTTGTCTGTAGGACTTGACGTTTCTCAAGCAGTTGCCAATATTAAAAATTGGTAAAATACAACATTACTTTGCAAAAAGATAAAACTAACAGTAAACATATTAGCTAAATGATTAAAAACACCATTAGAACAGTTTTGACAAAAACAAGCTTCTAAGAAAAATGTCTAAATATATAAGCTGCTTCATGGAAAATTCTATCTGAAAATATAGGTGAAAAAAATCTGAAAGCAAAAACCATTCTTGTACTTTAGTATTTAGTATCTTTTTCCTATATTCATATGGTATTTCCTGTCAATATGATAACATTATTTATAAGTATATGTATGTGCACATTATGAAAGGCAAGAATAATATTATTATTCTTTCCCCACATATATCCCAAGTAACAATGATTGTGCCTGAAAATATATAAACTAGAAGAAACTAGTTATTAAAAAAAAATTCTGTCTGTAAAGGTCAAACTGTATGAATCTGACATTTTCAAACAGATTGGGATTTAATTGATTTATATTCTCCTGAAATAGTAAAAGCAACAAGCTTTTTTAAAAATGCCCAATTGTTAGAATCCTGCTATTCAGAGATAAAAAAACAATCTTCTGTTTCAGAAGTGAAGGAGAAAACAGGAGGTAAATAACTGTGAAGCATCCTAGATAATACTATCACATTTTCATAATGAAAAGAGTTTCCTTGATTTGTAAGATCATTTTTGTCCATTTAAATACCTCATTCTTTCATGAAATGAGGACAAGAAAATTTCTATAGTTGCTTTCAGCTGTAATATTCTGTATATTACTAATTAAATTATGTTATAATATTATCTAATATCATCACCTTCAATCCTTTTACATAGAACTTGTAGGAATCTCATAAACAACTTTAAATACAGATCATATCAATAAAAACAGAATGATATATCCTTCATATGAAAAAGCTGACATATAAATTTATCAACTGGCTGATTTTAAGCTCTAGATAAAATTAAATTGCCAGTATTACAAACTTCACTGAAGGCTATATTTTTAAATTAATTCCTGTCATCTTAGAGATTAACTAGACTATTTCAAATGTTAAAAATCAAAATATAGAAGTATTAATACTTTTTCAAAGATCTATCTGTATTAGTTTAAGATCCATAAGTCAGGCATGCAATTAAAAAGATTTTGAAAATGTATTCCAGCTTATCTTAAACTGTCACAGACTATAAATATTGGACTATTTTAACAGAATTAAGCCTATATCATAAACAGAAAAAAGCAACTATTCACTGAAAAAGGCAGTAAGATCTACCTTTCACTGCCTAAATTCATATATATTACTACTATTTAATCACTTATTCACACACATAAGAACCAAGCAGTCCTTCTGCTCTGCTATAGGTGGAATTCAAGCTTGTTCTCTTCTGATTTCTGCCATGAACATTATATTTTAAAATTAGAAGAGGATTATATAAATTACTCTTCTCACCCCCAAAATAAATATTGCGAGAGGATCCAGACAGCAGGAAAGTACGGCTGCAATGGCTATGTCACAACCTCTCCTCTCCAGGCCTCATAATAAACTGATATGCATCTCCTTTGTGATTTCAAAATAGTAGTAATGAGGTGCATTAACAATTATGCCATTACCTGATCCTCTTCAGATACCGAAATACATCAGAAGAGCAAAAGCATACAGTCTAACTCAAACTCCTCTTTGATAGCTGCTCCTTAAGTCGGTATCTGTGAAATCTCTAAGTGCCTTAAAGTGGCTCTGACTGTGCATCCTGCTGCGGCTCCTACCTTCCTTCGCTCTGGCTGCTCTCTGCCTGGATGGTGTCACCAGCTCCTTTACAATCTGCAAGGCTTGAATCATTGCTAGTGAACAAGCCCGAGGCTCCAGCTGCACCCCCAGGAATCCGACAGGTCTCACCAGCGCGAGCTCACTGCACCTCTGCTTTCAGGAAGCTCAGTATGGGCACAGTTCAGCTCCAGAGGAATACATGCTTTGCTTAGCTCTCCCTGAAGGCTCTGACGCAGTTAGTAAGATACAGGAGTGGATGGGCTGCATCTCCTTGAAATGAAGGCTTCAAAGTGATTTTTTGCCACATGTGAAAACCACCGTCCTCAGAGTCCAAAATGTATAACTTTGCACAGCATTAACAAGTTATATACAAAACAAAATGTAAGTAATCTGTGAAGCACTGAGCACAGTGAAAACATTTTCTGACAAAAGTCACGACAGGAAAAATAAAGTGCTACGCTCTAAATCCTCTCACATTGTGGATCACAGATGCTGTGTGCAAGTTTTAAAAACACACTCAGAAGCAGCCAACCAAAATACCCTGCACTGTCAAAGCCCTGATATTTTTTTTCAATATTCTCAAAAATCTCTTATTTGAAATACAGAAAATAAAATGTGGATAAAAATACAACTCTATCTTGCTAACTCCAGGCTTTCAGATCTGCATAGAAGATATGGTACCTCAAAAAATACCCTAAGAACCTGCTGCCCTCCCCCTCACAGGCCCCACTGACAGTCTAGCCCCTGCAGCGAGGTCTTGGTCCCACTGCACACTAGAAACCCCCAGAAAGATTATAAATTCACTGGTTTCACCATCTGAGGTGTGGGCCAGAGAACAGCAAATCAAGTGTAACTGCGGTTTCTGCCATATGATTTTTAACGGCCAAGCTGCAACTGTGCTCAATCAACATTTGACACACTTCTGTCACATGTTTCATTCATCACACAGCAGCCTTTGCACAGTAAACCTACAGAGCTGATTAGAAGAGGAAAACAAGCTTCAGGTTAATACGGTCAAACGTTGCATTTACTGAAGTGACTCTTCACCAGCAGTGCATTCCTCCTACTGTACTGTCGACTGTCCTAGTTGTCCTTCCTTCCCATTTACTGATATTCTTGCTGCTGCTGAGTCGTTTCAGTCGTGTCCGACTCTGTGCGACCCCATAGACGGCAGCCCACCAGGCTCCCCTGTCCCTGGGATTCTCCAGGCAAGAACACTGGAGTGGGTTGCCATTTCCTTCTCCAATGCATGAAAGTGAAAAGTGAAAGTGAAGTTGCTCAGTTGTGTCCGACCCTCAGCGACCCCATGGACTGCAGCCCACCAGGCTCTTCCGTCCATGGGATTTTCCAGGCAAGAGTACTGGAGTGGGGGTGCCATATTCTTCATGTATCATAAAATAATAGACCCTGGAGCAATCAAAGGCAGTTTCCTTTACCTCCACATAGTTAAAGGCTTGCTTGTTAACCTTCCCATTTTCCAATTGGAAAACTGAGGTACCTGGTGAATCAACCATGGCTGGAAGTATAACACAGGCTCCAACCCGAAGGCTTCTGCCTGCCATGGCACCAAGCCTCTTGTGAAAAAATGTACAGTTGTGAAATTCAGGATAAAACTGTCAGCGCTTCAGAGAAGTGCTAGAATGTGTGCATATGCACTCGCCCATAATGTATTCTTGATATAGGTGTTAACGAAAGATGTGTGTGCTCAGTCGTGTCCGACTCGGCGACCCCACAGACCACAGGCCAGCCAGGCTCCTCTGTCCATGGTATTTCCCAGGCAAGAATACTGGGGTGAGTAGCCATTCCCTTAGGGGGTCTTCCTGACCCAGGGATAGAACCCGAGTCTCTTGTGTCTCCCGCATTGGCAAGCGGATTCTTTACCACTGTGCCACCTGGGAAGCCCACAAGTGCTACAAAACCCATGGTTGTGAGAAAATACTGGCAAATGGAGGACAAAACCCAGCAGTTATCCTGTCTATTAAACAGCCTGTCTGTACTCGCAAACCAAATCAAGATAAGAGTTCAAATGGGTCAAAGATCAAATTCTAAACCTCAAATCAAAACTGCGCTTTTCAGTGCATCCCTTTGAAGACCTGAAACAGGCAAATCAACATTTGGGTCAAATCCTTCAAAAGTTCCCCTCATTCTTTCCATCCCTTGTCCCCGTTTCCGAGGGCAGTTCTGAACATGAAGTCGTAGTAGTAGCAGTCACTCCGTCGTGTCCGAGTTTTTGTGACCCTATGGACGGTAGCCCACCAGACTCCTCTATCCATGGAATTCTCCAGGCAAGAATACTTGAGTGGGTTGCCATTTCCTGCTCCAGGAGATCTTCCAGACCCAAGGATCGAACCTGGGTCGCCTGCATTTCAGGAAGATTCTCTACCGTCTGAGCTACCAGGGAAGCCTGAGCATGAAACAGGTGTTAAATATCTACTGGCCTTATTTTCCAGTCCTTTGCAAGTCCAGCTCCTGAGAAAGTACTCCCATTTTCCTAGGAGAGAAAGGATGTTTGTGAAAAGTACTTTCTGGTAGCTTTGCTTTCTCTTTCCATCATATAGGACATCATCCTCTCAGTCAACTCTGTTCTCCATATCTGACCAGTGAAGAGAAAAACATCTGTATTTGTGTTTCCATAAATGGTGATCATCATCACTCCCTGTCCTCACTGGTATCAGTATTGATTTTGTAAATGAAAATCATACAACAATCAGTTTGAACACACTGGTTCACCACTGTCAACCTTTGCCAAGCCACAGTTTTTTCTTGTTTCTCTCTCGCTTCTCATGTTTTTATCACACACTGCATCACTTAAAATATCTGTACATATATTCTAATATAGGGAGCTGAGCTGTACTCTAAAATACCAATATCACAGAATACAATGACAGACTGAGGAACACTTACAGATTAGAGGAAGAATGAAGAGTTGGGATAATTAAATGGAACGCATGATTCCAGACCAGATACTAGACCAGGAAGGGATGAAGGAAAATACATGACATTTTGAGACAGCTGGCAAAATCTGAATACAATCTATAGATTAGCAGTGTTAATCTCCTGACTATGACCACTCCAGGGCAGTTATGTAACAGAATATCTTGGATGTTAGGAAATATACCCTGAAGTACTTAAGGGTAAATACATTCATTTACTCTCTAATTGGAGAAGGCAATGGCACCCCACTCCAGTACTCTTGCCTGGAAACTCCCATGGACGGAGGAGCCTGGTGGGCTGCAGTCCATGGGGTCGCTAAGAGTCGGATACAACTGAGCGACTTCACTTTCACACATTGGAGAAGGCAATGGCAACCCACTCCAGTGTTCTTGCCTAGAGAATCCCAGGGATGGGGGAGCCTGGTGGGCTGCCGTCTATGGGGTCGCACAGAGTCAGACACGACTGAAGCGACTTAGCAGCAGCAGCACTCTCTAACTGGTCAAAAAGTTATTTATTAGAATGAGGAAGTAAATGAGATAAAATGGTAACATTTGGGAAATCCAAATGAGAGAATATATGAGAATTGTTACTCTTGTAACATTTTCCAAAGACTAAAACTATTTCAAAATAGTTAAGATTCTGACTACGTATCACAATACATGTATTCTTTGTTTAAAAAAGATAAGTATGTACTCATGTTTCTATGGGCTTCCCTGGTGGCTCAGATGGTAAAGCGTCTGCCTGCAACGCGGGAGATCTGGGTTCGATTCCTGGGTCGGGAAGGTCCCTTGGAGAAGGAAATGGCAATCCACTGCAGCACTCTTGCCTGGAAAATCCATGGACGGAGGAGCCTGATAGGCTACACCCCATGGGTGGCAAAGAGTCGGACACGACGGAGCGACTTCACTTCATGCTTATAATATGTTTAAATCAGTAATTTAAAACGAGATAAATAATGTAAAAAGAATTATACATTTGTATATATGCAGTGTCTCAGTTAACTCTGTATATGTATATACATGTTTACATATATACAGGTGCATGTGTCTGTATACGCTAGGTTGCTCCAGTCATGTCCAACTCTTTGCGACCCTATGGACTAAAGCCCACCAGGCTCCTCTGTCCATGGGATTCTCCAGGCAAGAATACTGGAGTGGGTTGCCATGCCCTTGTCCAGGGGATCTTCCTGACGCACGGATCAAATCTGTGTCTCTTATGTCTCCTGCATTGGCGCCACTGGGAATACATACATGGGCAATTTCATATTTGCCTTCTTCACCCCAGAAATCATTCTGAACCCTCCTGGATCACAAATTTTCAAGGCCCACAAACCTCTGGGCTAACTCTGGCACAGGTAGTCTTAAAAGAATTAGTTTTGCCACTAAAGCTAATCTGGAGGAGACGCCTTCAGCAGAGTGGTCCTCCACTCTGATGTCCTTTACATCAGGAAGGATGTCTCCTTCCTCCCATCTTAAGGAAAAGGCCAACCGTCACCCATCTTACTATGGCGTAGAGCCCCAAAGAGTAAAACGTGGGAGGTGGGGACAAAGAAAATTCAACAGCTCCTCTGATCAAGACACAGGTAACATAAGCCCATTCAATAAAATTTTAGTTTATAGTGAATAATTATCAAAATTTATCATGTTTGTTGTTTCAACCAACTGCATTAGAATAAAACTCTGGGAGGAAAGTGGAATGAATGTATATTTCGGGGGGGGGGGAAAGGATAGTACCTAGAATCTCTAGCAACCAAGGAATAGCCTGTCAATTTTTTTAGATGGATGGAATTGGGTATCAGACCACTGTGATATTTAAACCCTGCTGGATAAACTTACAAGGGAATCTAACAGTTTTCAACTACTTAATATCTTTCTTTATCGGCCCTCTAGCACAAAGAACTGGTTTACTCACAGTCTTTAGCTCTAATCATTGGTTCATGCTTAGCTCAGTTTTATTTATTCACTTAATGCCACAAAGCAACCATCAAAACAAAAACTAGGACCTTAATAATCTACATGTAACCTGTGGTCCCTCCAACCACCAATTCATTACCCCCTGCTTTCAACTTAAAGTAAGAATCATCCTGAATCCAGTAGCTATCATTCCACTGGTTTCCTTAATATGTTATTACACACATACACAAAACCCTAATGTTCCTATTTGGTTGCTCTGAACCTCATAAAAGGGCATCATATTTTATGTGATGTTTTGGGAATTAGATATTTTTTCCTTAAAGTTAATTCTATTACATTCTAGACCAGTGAATCTCAATCTTCAATACTTACTGCAATTACCTGGGAAATTTTTTCAAGTATGATGTCTAGGTCCAGCCACAGGGATTTTGACTTCACTATCCTGGGGTGCAGCCTGGGCACCATAAACAT
The DNA here is from genome assembly GCA_917880005.1 of Nanger dama. Lineage (NCBI taxonomy): Eukaryota > Metazoa > Chordata > Mammalia > Artiodactyla > Bovidae > Nanger > Nanger dama. The sequence goes on along the minus strand of CAKJTW010000297.1, from coordinate 115,182 downwards.
TAACAGCTCCCCCAAATGATAACATTCAGGCAAGATTCTAGAAGAATGACACAGGAAAAGCTAACTATATGTGAATAATTAAACATGCAAAGTACAAAATGTCATGAATACCCTATTACCATTTTTTATACATACATGAGGGAAGAGAGAGAGTTGGATGTATGAAGAAAAATATCAAAATGATACCAATGATTTTTCCTCTAGTGGCATTATAAATAAACTTTTAGTCTTCTTTTGCTAGATTTTTCCACAGAGAACACATTTTACTACTTTTTTTTAAGGAATTATAGTTTTCGTTTTTTTTTTTAATAATCTGCATCATCTCACCAAGAGAGAGATATATATAGAAAACAAGGAAAAGAGGAAAAGAGGCTCAACATCTGGTCATTAGAGAATTTCAAATTAAGACAACGAGATATCAATACACATCTATCAGAATGGCTAAACTCCAACACTCTGACAACATCAGAGTGCTGATGATCAAATGCTGGCAAGGATGTGGAGCAACAAGAACTCTCATAAACTGCTGATGGGAATGCAAAATAGTATAGTCCCTTTGGAAGACGATTTGGCAGTTTCTCACAAGACTAAATATGCTAATATACTATGCTAATATGATCTACCAATTGTGCTCCTTAGTATCTACCCAAATGAGTTGAATACTTATATTCACATAAAAACCTTTATATTTATAATTGCCAAACACCTAGAAGCAACCAAAACATTCTTCAGTGGGTGAATTCTGAATAAACAAACTGTGATACATCCAGGCAATGGAATATTATTCAGCAATAAAAGGAAATGAGCTATCAAGCACAACAAGACATAGAGGAATCTTCAACGCATATTGTTAAGTCGAAGAAGTCAATCTGAAATAAGCTACACAGTACATGATTCCAACCATTTGACATTCTGGGAAAGGCAAAAAAACTACAGAGACAATACAATGATCAGCAGTTGCCAAGAATTTGGGAAGAAGGACAAAAGAATCAATATGTGGATTTTTAGGGCAGTGCAACTACTCTGTATATTACTGTCATGACAGAAACATGTCAAGACTCAGAGCAAATGACTCAAAGAGGGAACCCTAAAGTAAACTATGGACTTTAGTTAACAATATTGCTCCAATATTGGCTCATCAATTGCAGTAAATGTACCACACTGGTGTAAGATGTTAGCATCAGCAGTATAATAGAACTCTTGGTACTTTCCACTCAAATTTTCTGTAAGCCTAAAGCTTTTCTGGGGAAAAAAAAAAAACTCTTTATAAAAAATTACAAAGGAATTAATCTATGTTTAATATATACTTAACCTGCATAACACTCTTCAGACTTTAATGCAAAGATAAATCCAAAGAGTACAGAGTTTAACAGAAGAGAGACTGCTTAACACAAAAATCTGAACTGCCTACATACATGAGAGACCCACGTGGCCTGGAGGACAAGGAATATTATAATTGCCCTTGAGATGGGCTGCCTGCAAACACTTGTAAGCTACTTCTTTTTTAACAGAAAAACTCTTACTTCAATCTTGGATCCTACATTTGAAGTTTTGTAGGCCCAAACCTCCAAAACCACTAACTTTTGGCCAAGCCCCAACACTGCTGATTTACTTTTCCTTCCCATCACTTCCAAATCCAGCATCTCCAGAGCAGAACCAAGGGAGAAAACCCATGAGCAAATGAGAAAGATGAGAGAGAGAGAGAGAAACCCAGTAGGCTGAAGAGACAGCACTCTCCATTCTATGTGCCATTTCCCTTTCTCCAAAGGAGAATACAAGGCAAAAATCAACTTCTTTCAGATGAAAAGGGATCACAAACAGGAACTGTGTAACAAATGATGTAAAGAAAAAACAGTCAGGCAGAGGAAACTAATCCTTTCCCACCATATCTCGTTCAACAACAACAACAAAAGAAACAGGAAGAGAGAAAGAATAAGATTGAATTTGATCTCATTTGTATATTCTTTCTCACATTCACTTAATAAAACCATGAACAAGTTCACTGAAGCATCTTTCTTGGCCTTAAGTGAAAAGAAATACAAGAGAATCCATATATTCTAAAGCAGAATTATACTACTATCCATAACAAATAGTGTTACAGATACTTCAAACCAACTCCTTAGAATCTTAAAGAACTACGAACACTAATTTAACAAAGTCTCTGCTTTTTTCCAATTTGCATCTTTAATAGTTTTTATTTCAAAAAGAATACATGCTTATTGTAGAAAAAAATTATCCAAAAATAAGTCAAAAGAAAATCTTTCTCAGGCCCACTATATAGAGATAAGCACTGCTAACAACCTTTTAGACTTTTCATGTACTTTCTGCTTGCTGATTTAACAAAAATGAGGTAACAGTATGCATACTCTTTTGGAACTAATTTGTATTTTCACATTTCTAAATATTTCATCAACATCTTTTTCATAAAATAAACACAGACAAGGCTATTTGCTCTGTGCTCTGTCCACAAAATTTTTTGATCAAAAGAATAACAGCCCACCATCTTTTCATTCTTGGCAAAGATTCAGATTCTTTTTCTACCCAATTTTCAGAAAACTTCTTTGGTTTTCCTGGAAATATATTTCAGAATTAAACTACTGTCATTCTTTTTCACAACATGTAGATAAATGAGAAGAAAAAATGTGAGAGGCTACCCTTCTCATGACAAAAATAATCTGGAATTATTCAAGATGTCAGTCAGCCTGCAGATAGAAAAACACTACTGAATATTAAGCTATAAACCCACCTCTGACTGGTCTCCTCTTGGGTTAATAAACCAGTTAATATACTTCACGTTGTCATTCTACCTTAAGGATGAGAATAATCACTTTGCTCTAGAATTTTGAAAATCAATCTCTACAAACTCATTAATATAAAATACAATATACATTGTTTATAAAAAATAAAAGTTGCACATTCTTTCTATACCTAAAACTATACTATTTTCTGTCCAGTGTCCCTAACAATTCATAATGAGCATTTAAAAGTTAACATTGCCAAAAGCTCCTATCTTGACAGATTTTCTTCATAGGTATAAAGGTAAATGTCCTGAAACTGCAGGATGTGGAAGGAGCCACAGAACACGTGTTTATGGATGATAACATTATCCTTCTTTTACATAATCTCTAAGAATATTAGATATAGTAACTGCTTATGAATGAAGTACCTGTATTAATGTAATCAAGCTAGCAATTCTTTCAAAACTAGTTTTAAAAAAATATTTTACCAAAGGGCAATCCATTTTACTTATAAAAAGCAACCAAGAAACTTTTCAACTCTGTAGCTCAGTGGAAACTGTCATAAATATGCACAAAATATGCTTTACAAACGAGGGAAATACAGACATATTATCCCAATATAACTTCACAAATTCTTAATGTACTGTCTGTATGCCATAAGTGCATATTAAAGGCAATAAAATCTCATTAATCCATACAAAATATTAAGCACTTAGTACGTATGCACAACACCTAGCAGGCATCGAGTAGATAACGACATCAGCTGCTGGATATTACAGGGGTGATCAACCTTCCACCCTTCCTTTCTTCCAAGAGAAACTGGCATTAAGTAATTATACTATTAATTATTGAATGACAACTGAATTGACTACTGTGACTAATTACTAGATGACTGAGCATGTGTCCTCAAGTGGAAAAAGTGTGAATTAAAGGCCATACCTCGTACATTATAACTGAACATATTCCAATTTCTGAGTTACCACATATCAAATTTTTAAAGTAAGCTTCCTTCTGTGCAGAAATGCCCTCTCTTCTGACTTTCCCAAGCTACATATAGATGAATGCAGATATGGAAAGAAAAGAGGCTTGCTAGTCATAATAAGGAAACTTAAATATGACTTTATTTTCAAAATCAAGAATTCAAAGAAAACACAACATCCAGGCAGTCTGATTACTCCAGATACTAACAAAACTATAACATTTAACATTAGTAGTTTTAAAAAATTCATTACCATTAAGAAAACACATATAAAAAATCATTTACATCTATGTTTATCCCTTAAAACAAAACTCAATTTAGAATAAACCATAATTCATCACACTTAGCATCAAATATCCATACGTGGATATACATATATATATACACACAAGTATGAAGACATAGGTATTTCTAGAGAGTTCACAAAAGTGCTTGTGTATATAAACACAGCAGGGAAGGGACTGCTGTGTTTATATACACAAGCACTTCCAACATTCAAAAAGATCTTTCCCGTTTCCTCAATGTAAAATCTGTAATCACCATAGCACATTAACCACCAAGTAGAGTCCCTGACAGAACAATACATTAAGCAAAACTGATCCTATCATTCTCTGCTCATCCTCTTTCTGAAACGTTCTTGCTCTGCCTTTTCTGTGTACTGTGAGTTCTTTCTCCTCTGCTCACCGCAAAATGATGCAGGACCCAAAAGAAACAAATAAAGCTCCAATAAACATACAAAAACTGTACTGTTCCATAATAAATTTTTGGACACAAAAGCATTATCCAACTTTAAAAATCTGTGATTTTTCAGGAAGAATTCTGGAAGACTATTTTAGAAGGATATGATACAACAGGAAGTGTAAATAGTGAGCACATGAAGAAAGATATCCTAACCATGATGCACCACCTCAACACCGTTAGGATGGCTGCTGCCCAAAAACAGAAAATGACGAGTGTTGGCAAGGATGTGGAGAAACGGAATTCCCGTACAATTCAAAATGGTTGTGGCCACTATGAAAAACAGTATGGCAATTTCTAAAAAAATTAAACATAGAATTGCCATATTATACATCAATTCCATTTCTGGGTATGTACTCAACAGGAAGCAGGATCTCAGAGGGATATTTGTATACCTAGGTTCACAACAGTGTTGTTATTCACAGAAACCAAAAGGTGGAAGCAAACCAAGTATCCATCAGCAGATGAACAGATAAAATGTAAGCCATACAGTGGGATATTATTCAGCCTTAAAAAGTAACGAAATTCTGATACATGCTACAGCAAGGATGAACTTTGAGGACAGTATGCTAATCAAAATAAGCCAGTCACAAAAAGACAAATACTATTTACTCCCTCATACAAGAGGTACCCAGAGCAGTCAGATTCCTAGAGACAGAAAGTACAATGGTGGTTGCTAAAGGATTGGAGGAGGGGAACATGAAGCTGTTTAATGAATACAGAGTTTTAGTTTTGCAAGACACAGAGTTCTGGAGATTGGTTGCACTATAATGTGACTATACTCAACACTATGCTAGCAAAGTAATGCTCAAAATTCTCCAAGCTAGGCTTCAATAGTACATGAATCAAGAAATTCCAGATGTTCAATCTGGATTTAGAAAAGGCAGAGGAACCAGAGATCAAATCGCCAACATCCACTGGATCATCAAAAAATCAAGAGTTCCAGAAAAACATCTACTTCTGCTTTATTGACTACGCCAAAGCCTTTGGCTATGTGGATTACAACAAACTGGAAAATTCTTAAAGAGATGGGAATACCAGACCAACTTACCTGCCTCTTGAGAAAGCTGTATGCAGGTAGAACATGGAACAACGGACTGGTTCAAAATTGAGAAAGGAGTATGTCAAGGCTGCATATTGTCATCCTACTTATTTAATTTATAGGCAGAGTATATCATGCAAAATGCAGGGCTGGATGAAGCACAACCTGGAATCAAGACGGCCAGATACTGAAGAAATATCAATAACCTCAGATATGCAGATGATACCACCCTTATAGCAGAAAGCAAAGAAGAACTAAAGAGCCTCTTGATGAAGGTGAATGGAGAGAGTGAAAAAGCTGGCTTAAAACTCAACATTCAAAAAACAAAGATCATGGCATCCCGTCCCATCACTTCATGGCAAATAGATGGAGAAACAACAGAAACAGTGAGAGACTTTATTTTCTTGGGCTCCAAAACCACTGCAGATGGTGACTACAGCCATGAACTTAAAAGATGTGTGCTCCCTGGAAGAAAAGCTATGACCAACCTGCTGCTGCCGCTGCTAAGTCACTTCAGTCGTGGCCAACTCTCTGCGACCCCATGGACTGCAGCCCACCAGGCTCCCCCATCCCTGGGATTCTACAGGCAAGAGCACTGGAGTGGGTTGCCATTTCCTTCTCCAGTGCATGAAAGGAAAAGTGAAAGTGAAGTCCTCAATCATATCCAACTCTTAGCAACCCCATGGACTGCAGCCAACCAGGCTCCTGCGTCCAAGGGAATTTCCAGGCAAGAGTGCTGGAGTGGGTTGCCATTGCCTTCTCCAATGACCTACCTAGAAAGCATATTAAAAAGCAGAGACATTACTTTGCCAACAAATGTTCATATAGTGAAGGCCATGTTTTTCGAACAGTCATGTATGGAGGTGAGAATTGAACCATACAGGAGGCTGAGCATCAAAGAACTGATGCTTTTGAACTGTGAGGTTAGAGAAGACTCTTGAGAGTCCCTCGGACTGCAAGGAGATCCAACCAGCCCATCCTAAAGGAAATCAGTGCTGGGTGTTCACTGGAAGGAGTGATGTTGAAGCTGAAGCTCCAATACTTTGGCCATTCAAAGAGCCAACTCATTAGAAAAGACCCTGATGCTGGGAAAGATTGAACACAAGAGGAGAAGGACAAGGAGAATGAAAGAGGACAAGATGGTTGGATGCCACCACCAATTCAATGGCTGTGGTCTGAGCAAGCTCTGGGAGATGGTAAAGGACAAGGAAGCCTGACATGCTGCAGTCCATGGGGTTAGCGAAGAATCAGACACGACTGAATGACTGAACAACAACTGAACTGTACTCTTAAAAGTGGTTAAGATGGCATTTTGTCTTTTGGATATTTTACCACAATTTGTTTTTAAGTTATCTTGTCTAAAAATCAAATATGCAACTTAAAGCAACTTTATGTTGTTTTGAGCCTACTAAGCTAGTCATGGTGAAACTGATAATCTGTATATAGATTACCAGGGTCACTATAAATTGATGTCACTTTTAAAGAAAGACAGGAAAATATAAGCAAAAATATTTCAGTATTATAAATCTAGCCAAGGAATTATAAGCCTTTTTTAAAGAAATAGGGCAAAATCACCAATGATATTCATTTTGCAAACCTTTTTCAAAATGAACCATCTTAAAAAAAAAAAAAAGGAACTAGTTAAACAAGTTACTATGCATTGTTACCTTTAAGGAATAAAATTATGAATTCTAATTATAAAAACTATTATGGAAATATGGTAACTGTCTAAAATCAATGTTAGAAATCCAAATAGAAAAGTCCATATACACTATGAACCCAATTATATCAAAATATATATAGTGAGACAATACCAGAGGGTCATATGCAAAAAAGCAAATGAATGGGGTTACCAAAGACTTTCTCCCCTTTCCAAATGGACTTATTTTAATGTTATGGTTATACTTCAAAACAACAACAATGAAAGGGTATTAGTGAAGATGAAGAAAACAGATTAGTTTAGATGAGATTAGGTAAACTTAAGTACAAAATGGAGGCAAAATGGAGAGTGTTCACCTAAACTAAAGTTGCCAACTTTAATCCTCTCCAAACACCTATTTCTACCAATGCTGAATTCACCTCCATTTCTTAGTCTCTCAACTGCAGATCTTTACGCCTGTCATTTCTTCTGTTTAGAACCCTCTCCCCCTTGCTCTCCACTTGGCCAACCTCGGCTGGCAGAGGATTTCCCCAGGGTGGGCTTCCTGTGCCCCCAGGGAGAGGCTCCTGGCTCCTGCAGACACCTACATTTGCTGTCTGCACTCCCAGCGCTGGGGTGTCCTTCCCCACTAGTTAAGGGCTCCATGAGATGCTGGTCTTGTACCTGTCTATTAATGAACCCCCAAGACCAACACAGCAGCAGCGCATGGGGAGGTGCTCACTAAATACTTGTTAGTACTAAACAAAAGCATTAAATATTTATTCCAAGTCATGGACTCTTTTCCTTAAAATCTGTTTTAAAATCAGACTCAAACGCAACTCTTAAAATATTTTAAGAAATTAATTTATATCACCTGTCTCAGGGTTGTCTAAAAACAAGTTTTGAACCTCTTATACTTTTGCAATAGTTCATCAATTTTCTAGCTTCCAATATGCCTTTCAATTATTAAACTTTTAAGAGTTATAACTATAGATGGTAAGTATTCTGACATTTCACACTAAATCTAATATAACCCATAAATCTCTAAAACCGAATGGGAACTGGAGCCTTGATATGTTCACTTATTCTATTTTAGCTAAAGAAAATTTATTAGGACAAAGAAGCACCAGGTTATGGGAAGGGCTAATCTTCAGCGAAGCAAATTCAATTAATAGATGAAGAGCTACAGTTGGTTTACTGTTATTAAAAAAAAAAAACACTAAATTTAACACTGCTATACCTTATATCTTCACAGTACCTGTTCAAGAGCATCTTGAGATTTCTATCAATGTAATTCAAAACAGAAACCATACAGAAAGGAATTTCTCTTGATAAAAGCCAAATGTTGTCTCCTTTCAAGGTCATCTCACATTCTAGAAAATATTTTATTGCCATTTTTTGAAACCTTCATAATTAAGCAAAACAGAAACTTGCAAAGCAGAACATTAAATCCTGTTCTTATGGAGGAGATTTGAACTCTATTTCAATTAAAGAAGAAATGGGAAATTTTTCTGTGAAAGAACCAAGTGGGAAGGAAATGGAGCGACCACCTCACAGTCCCCCTGTCCCTTCCAGAAGACTTCCTGAAGGAATGCCCCTAAACCTGTCACACAGGCCAGGGTGGATCCCGGCAGAGGAGCCTCAGACAGTCCTAAGCTGAGGAACACTCTGTGAAAGAACTGGCCTGCATTCTTGCAGAACACGACATCACGTGAGATAGAGAGCATCTGAGGAATCTTCCAGATTAGAGGAGACTGGAGACACAGAAACTAAATGCCAGGTGTGAACGGCACTCAGCTGGACCCTGCACTGGAGGGACAGGAGTGCCACAGTGACTGGGGAGACTGTGAGCAGTGAGGCGTGGTCTGCAGACCAGATAAACAATCTATTAGGTTAGCTTTACTGTGGTCACGCTAAGAGAGCCTTCCTCTTCAGGACTACTTACTGAAATACAAAGCGGAGCATGACATATGCAACCTATTCTCAGATGGTTCCAAAATCAGTAACATGTATTGTTTTAATACTATACATTCAGGTACTTAAAAATAAAATACAGAATTGATCCCATGGGAAAAATAAAGTTGGACCAGGTGGGAAGGAGGGATAGAATTTCACCTGCTGAGAACAGATACACACTCAGACAGAAAAAAATAACTTAAGAAGGACAGCTCTGAAAACCTAGAGGTCATTACTGTCCATGAGAATGAATGGAGCTCAATAAATTCTAGCAACTTGGAAATTCAAATTTTGTTGTGCCATAATTGTCACAAACAAGTCTGCAGAGTTCTTCCAACGCTGATAATACCTAGTTCCTCCTTTCCTGATATGTAACATTTCCCACTTGAGCTATATCTACATATCACATAAGGAAATAGCAGAAAGTCATGAAGGGAAAATAGAAAAGATCAACTATTTACAAAAAACTTAATACACTTTCCTTTTCAAAGTTTTTAAAGTTATAGTCAAGCAAACATATTTTGTTCTACTTTGCATGTACCAGAATGTAACAAGGTTAACCAATGAGATCAAACACAGTACTTTACAGGGTTAAAAGCTTTTACCATGCATCCAGTAAACTCCATTCTATCCCGTTCTTCTAGAATCCAAAACAGGCAACGGCACTTTGTAAACGGCATTGTGATTCCAAGTGCCCCACAATTTAATATAAGATGTATACGAGTGTACACTAGTGTTTAACTGTAATGTTTCTGCATTCCATTGTTTAAAGCTTAACACCTGACCGCTCCAAATGTGTAAGTGCAAAGAAAACTGTTGTAGTTCAGGGGTACCTGGGTAATGCCAGCAGGAGTCAGCTTCTGAAGTTAGGGGAGAAAACAGCACTCTACTACCGTCTGCCTATACAGTGACCACCATCTTTGAACCTGAATAAGAGAGAACTCATATAAGAAGTGTTCACAGGCTCCCCTGGTGGCTCAGAGGTAAAGAATGCGCCTGCCAGTGCAGGAGACACACGTCTGATCCCTGGTCTAGGAAGATCCCACAAGTCACAGAGCAACTCAGCCTGCGTGCCACAACTGCTGAGCCTGAGCTCTAGAGTCCGGGACCACAAGCACTGGAGCCCACGCCCTGGAGCCTGTGCTCCACAAGAGTAGCCGCCAAACTGGAGCCCGCCCACTGCAGCAAAGAGCAGCCCCTGCTCAAGAAAACCCTGTGCAAAAGCAAAGAGCAAGCACAGCCACAAATTAATTAACACAATTAAATAAAAATCCCATTTGGCTTCCTAACTTCTGGACCACAATCATGACAGAAACATATGCAACATTTCCTGTTTTAAAAAACTAAGTATGGCTCAGTGCTTAAAATGGGAATCGGGGAAGGGTGGGGAAGGGAACCTGGGGAAATCTTTTCACTCTATTCTTGACCCTCTCAGCCCAAGGTTTTAAAGAGAGGCTAGAAAGAATTATTTCATAATCACTTTTCTGTCTCCAAAAAAGGGGGAAGAGATAACACCAAAATACCACTTTAGATCAGTTTTGAGGGAGGAAGACAGAGGCTAGAGAAATTTTAATACAAATTTCACACATCTGAAAAATGAGAGGACAACTATACAATGACATCCATCATATATAGTCACAGGCTCCAATTCCTTTAACAGAAAATGTCTATTTGACTTATCTTTTGATAAATGAAAAATACTATAAGTCACACCTATAATATTTTCATATAGAAATTCATTTTAGATAAGTTTATGTATGAAATTTTCAAACCAGTATATCAGTTCTAATAAAGTGGATTCAAGAAACTGCAAAAATCAAATCCTATTTTCTGAAATTAGCATCCTTTTCAAAGAGATTTCTCTCAAGATTTTGTTAAATGCAGATTATGTCAGTATTTAAAATGCAGTTAAACTTAAATTTTCTTTTCTTTATCTTCTGTGGTACATAGCTACTCCATAAGATAGGACATATATCCAGAGAGATATTGTTGTAGAGAGAAGACAATACTTAAGAAAAATCTTACCTTACTTGCTGCATGGTTTTTTTTTTATTTAATAAAACTCAGAAGAATCTTTATGCTACCACTCAGGGGTTTAGTAATCTACTCAACAGTTATAGCATCATCTGCTCTAATGTTAAACTAAGTGTTCTTCACCTCAGCATTGTCTCTCAGTCTACGCTCCAATGAATGATGATATTTGTTCCTCATACTAGAAAGACACAAATACACTACATCCCAAATTATTCACCACCATTACTTTTTCTTCAGATAAAAGAGAAATATTTCATATTCAGAAGTGAGTCAAAAACTCACTCCACCATTTAGGCCAAAGGGCCGAATCAAACACTCCCACCACAACATATTCATTCCTGAATTGCCCAGTCAACATCCAAAAAGACTCTCTTAGGAAACATGTCATGTAATTACTTACAGAGCAAAACTTTTCCAAATAAAGTGAAATAAATGCAGAAGTAAATATTTAAGAATTTAAATAGACTGGATAAACTTTATCTTTTTAAATTCAGTTCAGTCGCTTAGTCATGTACAACTCTTTGCAACCCCATGAATCGCAGCACACCAGGCCTCACTGTCCAACACCATCTCCCAGACTTCACTCAGACTCACGACCGTCAAGTCGGTGATGCCATCCAGCCATCTCATCCTCTGTCTTCCCCTTCTCCTCCTGCCCCCAACCCCTCCCAGCATCAGTCTTTTCCAATGAGTCAGCTCTTCACATGAGGTGGCCAAAGTACTGGAGTTTCAGCTTTAGCATCATTCCTTCCAAAGAACACCCAGGATTGATCTCCTTCAGAATGGACTGGTTGGATCTCCTTGCAGTCCAGGGGACTCTCAAGAGTCTTCTCCAACACCACAGTTCAAAAGCATCAATTCTTCAGTGCTCAGCCTTCTTCACAGTCCAACTCTCACATCCATACATGACCACAGGAAAAACCATAGCCTTGACTAGACGGACCTTTGTTGGCAAAGCATTGTCTCTGCTTTTCAATATGCTATCTTTTTAACTTAAAACTTGGGGAAAGAAAAATAAGTAGTACCTTAAATTATCACTTTTGCTTTTTGTTGGTTTTTTGGCTTTTTTAAAAACATTTAATGAAAATAATCATCTAGAAATTATTAAGCACTGCTCTTTACACAAACTACTCTGTTACAATCTCCATCAAAGATCTAAAAATCCACTTTAAATTACAGCCAGACTTTAACAGCTTTATTTCATCTTTGACATCATCTGATAAAATAAAATGTTTAATAAATCTGGTAAATGCTAAAAATGGCTAAATATGGCAAATATAGAAAATTAAGACCAATTTAAGTACTGAAAAATCAAAAGGCTTTTTGTTGACTGTAACAAAGCTAACAATTCACAATGAAATGCACATCACAGCAGTACAACGTATTTCACAAAATACATATTCAGCCTCAGAACTTGACAGAATATATAAAAATCTAGACTAAAAGCCGAAAAACATCTTAAAGCATTTAACAAATTCTTTAGGTCTTACAGTTGGGGCATCCCAATTCATGTGTCAGGATGTACAGAGAACCTCATCTCTGGGCCCGGCCTGAGGTGTCAGAGCTGGCTGCCTCCAAGACCCCAACGTCTGCACCAGTTTATCCCACGTGCCGTACAGGCACTGCCAGGCCCTACACGATTCATGCACGCAAAGGGCTAGGAAATGCTACGGAGGCACACACAAGTACCCAATCTTTCTTGCAATCTCTAGAGAAACACTGACAAAATTTCTAGTTACCCAACAATCTCACCCAAATCTAGGTTTGGAAATCCTACCTAGATTTTAAGGACGTTATCTAACTATTTCTTAACCCGTGCCATATTTTACCATATCTTCTCCAATGTTTTTCAAAAACAGGAACTCTGATTTACTTAGTTCCCTCCCACCTTTATGAAAACTGACAAGCCCCTGGGAACTGCAGCACAGCAAAGACCATGACACCATTCCCTAACCCATGGTTCCAATCAGCCACTCAAGAATGATTTCCATTGCTAGAGAAAATCAAGTTGGCAAGAGAGAAAGACTCAAAGCATTATTTCCAAGGGAGCAGGGAAAGAGCTGAAAACTAAGAACAAAACTAGGAAGGGCAAACACTGCCTGTGACCCATCTTTTAATTTGTATCTAACAAAAATGTCTCTTTGTCAGAGTAATTTTTCCAGAATGAAATTTTAAGTAGTCCCCCTCACTGACGTCCCTCAATAGTTCCTAAGCTGGGCACTATAACCTAAGTCACGTCCCTCAACAGTTCCTAAGCTGGGCACTATAACCTAAGTCCAAATCTCCAGAAATGTGTACACCATGAACCCTGATTTCATCTACACCAGCTTTACCTCTCACAAGGTCCTCCCCAGCTGTATACTCCCGGATGTTCAACCACGCAGTAACACCCTCCTGTGGTCAAATCTTCATGTCTTTCTCACAGTGCTCCCCTACCTGGAATGCTTTATCCTATTAACACACACACACTGTTTATGGGAGCAGCTCAAACTTCACCTAAGAACAATAACACATGGAACAGTTATCACACAGTAAGAGTGTCACACAGGAACACTCAAATCCATGCACTATTTATTGAGCATCTACTGAGTGCCAGGAACTGTGCTTAGCCCTAGGAATAAGTCTTTACCCTGAAGGAGTTTACAGATTAGATGAAGACTGGAGTGAACAGGCCAGTGATTTTCCTGGAGGATGTCAGCTGCAAGAGTGAGGCAGGCAGCGTGCTCTGGAGAAGCAGCACCCTGGGGCTCCCCCAGCAAGTGGTGTGCATGGATGGTGGAGAGGAGCTCTAGGATCCAGGGAACTAAACAGAAACTGATTTTTTTAAATTTTAAATGTGATGTATAAGAATATGAGACTTCATTATAACCCCAGTGGTTAAACCCCCAATGGCATTGTTCATGCTTTGTAGCTCCCTGTTTTCACAACAAACACTGAGAAATCACCGATAAAATATAAAGACAAATGACCAAAAAGGACATTACCTATGCCCCTAACAAATTAAACATCTCCATGGGTCAGCAATCTCACAGGAACATAAAGTGTAAGCCTCAGCGAAGCCAGAAGGTCTGCTGGGCTCTGGGCCCCAGATAGGAAAAGGCAGCAGGCATGCAGTGGGCTCTCAGTGATTAACTATGAGTTGATCGGATTGGGTAGCAAGGGCTCCACGTGAACTAGGGTCGGCAGCAGGCACTTCACTGAAAATCAGGCACTGGGGTGGCACTCTGCCTTGTCTAGGGAACTAGATCAAAAAGATTTTTGCTAACTACACTGAGGCCACAGCATAGGAAAAGGCTGACCTCATGCCAGCTGACCCAGTGACCAAATCTGCGCCATGCCAACATCACTGAGGCCAGGGCCTGGTCCACTAACACAAGACCTAGTTCTGATCTGGGAACTCTAAAGCCAGGCAGAGACAAGGGCAAAACTGCTAGACCAGCAGGGGAAATCAGAGAGGAAGAGACAGGAAAAAGAAAACTCCCATCAGAAAAAAACTCCTGTGCCTGCAAAATTACAGAACATGATGTTGACACCAATGATATCAACAACCAGAACATAAATTCACTGCAGACAAAACAAATCACTGAATGACCTGAAAAAGACTTAAAAAAAAAAAAACATGTTAAAGATGCTCAAAGATATAAATAACAAGAGAACTGAAAACATTTTAAACACAAACAAGCAGAAATGAGAAATGAACTAGTGGATATAAAAAAGATCCAATTAAAAATCTTGCAGATGAAATATAATATAACCATTGCAATTTATAAATAAAAATTTGTTTGTGGTTCCAGTACTCATCATCAGATGCCTAGTAAGCCACCCCTCCCTCTACCTTCAGGCTCACAGGGCTCTGAGTTTTGTGGGACAGCCGTGTCAGACTCCAAAATTCAAAAATGAAAGATACCTGGGTATTTGTTTGTCCTCAAAGAACTTGCCGTCTGTAAGTGACACTACCAGACCACTAAGCTTACAAAGTAGAACAAAATTTAAATTAAAAAAAAAAAGCATTTCTTAAATTAAAATGCTCTTAGTGTTCATGAGCTCATACTCCCATCTTTACTAGAGTTGGCACTCTACAAAAGAGAAACATTCTCACCAAATTTCACAGGAATGGAGCCGAAATAACAAAAGCTGTGTCTTTCTTAATCTGTATTTGAACTCATCTGGCAACTATCCTTATTTATTCAAAGCACACCACCAAAAAAGTAACCCACTGAAAAGTCTCCAAAACCCAAGACCACAGCTTGCAGTATTACTGTTAGTAGAAAATACCCAAAGATCTCACAATAACAACAGCTTCATTTTCGCTTATCAACTTTTGCCTGATTATTCAAATTGATGAGAAAAGCTACTGTATTCCTATCAAAGTATATACAATCAGTATGTGAAAAATTGAAAATAGTCACTTCATCCCAGTTTCCCTTACCAAAAAGGCTGTACTCTAAAAGTACACCACAACTGTCATAGGATCCCAATCAAGATAAAACCTTAGTTCTTTCCTCACTCTCTAGAAGTAAACAGTTAAAAGAGTAAAGCCTAGTTCTCCTGTTCATGAACAGAAGTATAACGACATGACAGAAAATATTATATATAATATATCCCCTTACAACTGAGAAGATAAAATCTATTTCAAAAGATAAGTCTATAAGACAGACTTGGTTCCTTGATCCAAAGACACTGATATATCTTTGATTAAATAATATTAACCCATGTTACCCAATGATTAAATGTCACATAATAAATCTCTGCTAATTATGGTCAACTGCCATCTTCCCGCTTCACATTTCTAAAGAGTCACTTTCCAATGAACAGCCAATAGAAAATTTCAGATGGTAAACTACGCCAGCCAAGAAGCTAATGACAAAGAGATCCTCACATCTAACTTCTTAGGATAAATCAAACACCAAACAGTACTACCTTCTTTTAAATAGAGACAAAGGCACGGTCTTGGGCCACACCACAATATTCAATCACTGATGAAATGACATAATTCCAATTTACCTAGGACACTTACCCATGACTGGAGATGTCTCTCTATGTGGTCCCGATCAGGCGCTACACCCAAATCTGCTGTCCAGTGTTTCTCAGAGGAATACATGTCCTGGGAAGAAAACAGAGAAAGAAATCATATTTTCTAAAGGTCAGTATTTAAAATTTTCTAAAAGAAAATAAAAATAATTCACTTACAAAAATTTACTGTTTTTTTTTAAAAAAAACCTGACATCATCTAAATGTAAAAATTACCAATCAACGTTTGGACCATCGTGATTCTGTTCATATTTTCCTTTTTCTGTAAGAAGTTACCTCAAAAGTAAATAATATGCATAAAGTTGTTGCCACAGAAACTTATTAATCTGTCTTCAGTTCCCTCCTCTATCACCACATAAATAAGTCAGAGGAAGAAAGCACCCCATTTTGGGTAAATTAAACACATCACACCTGCTGAATGTATTCTGACTGCACATAAATGATTTATACACACCACCAAATAAAAGTTACCAAAGTTACTGCTATACTTTCTCTAATAATGGGCCTTTTCTTCATTATAATGTATCATGGTTTCATTGTTTAAAAAAACTGGAAACAGCTAAGTAGAAAGAAAAAACTGTCTCAACAGTACAATGCCACCACATCTACCCAATCATTTGTGGCATGTCTCCTTTCCAGGAATTTTCTGTATACATTTTTAAAGTGTACTTTTACAAATACATACAAAATTCTGTATTTGGTTCTTTTCAGTTGAGTAAAACTTAATGCATCACCCTGTATTACTTATAAATACAAAGTTAACCCCTTGTTAGGATATAATCACAGATCCTCCTCCCTTGACAATACGGCTTCCCTGGTGGCTCAGATGGTAAGGCATCTGTCTGCAATGAGGGAGACCCGGGTTCGATCCCTGGGTCGGGAAGATCCTCTGGAGAAGGAAATGGCAACCCACTCCAGTACCCTTGCCTGGAAAATCCCATGGATGGAGGAGCCGTCTATGGTGTTGCAAAGGGTCAGACACAACTGAGCAACTTCACTTTCCTTTTTGATACTATATTAAAGAAAATGAGGCACAAAGGAACATGTAAACATCACCATGGGTGCACAAGTGTCTCCTTGAGCCTAATGTATGAAATTCCACAAACCAGGTAATATCAGATTCGATACAGAATTTACACTTGTGCTCAGGGAGCTGCCCTCATAAGCTGATCAGCTACCTCTCAGGATCACAGGAAGGGGAGATAACTTTCTAAGTCAATTAAGAAAACAGCACAATAGTAAGGACCCCTGCTTCTGAAACAGATTACAGGTCAAGAAACATTGTTTGAAGAAATATGCTTGCCCCATCTCTAACTCATCTTTACTCACGCCATGTAATACATGAAAGCAGTATAAACGGACAGAAGGACGCCCAGTTCTGGACGCCAGCAGGGCCCAGGTGCTCTCGTTAGCTGTGGCCTATCACTGCAGGGGCGCTGCATGACCACCTGGCCCCCTTCCCACACTGGCATCTCGCACTGGATATTATGAAATGATTTCCATTTCCAGACAACCCAATTATTCCCCCAAAATGAGAAGTTGTATGGAAAAATCTAAAATAATCCACATCACAATAGGGTCTCACCATGAAAACACTGTCTTCCTGGCACTTCACCGAGCCCACCCAGGAGACTAGGAGGTGGGCCAGGCTTCCTGGTGTCACAGGGTGGCTGGGGCCGCCTGTGACAGAGTAGACCACACACTCAGAGGATCCCAGAACTTACATGCAGCTCACTCACACCTGTGGGGACTGCTCTCTCTACCCAGGGACTGCTCTCTGTTCATATTTACATCAAAGTTTCTTATCTTAAATTTACAATTCCTAAATGGCAACATCAAAGCACTTTGTACTGAGCCATGCACCCTTGCTACCCATAGCTCAGTTCAGTCGCTCAGTCGTGTCTGACTCTTTGCAATCCCATGAATCGCAGCACTCCAGGCCTCCCTGTCCATCACCAACTCCCAGAGTTCCGTCAGACTCACGTCCATCGAGTCAGTGATGCCATCCAGCCATCTCATCCTCTGTCATCCCATCTCCCCCTGCCCCCAATCCCTCCCAGCATCAGAGTCTTTTCCAATGAGTCAACTCTTCACATGAGGTGGCCAAAGTACTGGAGTTTCAGCTTTAGCATCATTCCTTCCAAAGAAATCCCAGGGCTGATCTCCTCCAGAATGGACTGGTTGGATCTCCTTGCAGTCCAAGGGACTCTCAAGAGTCTTCTCCAACACCATAGCTCAAAAGCATCAATTCTTCGGCGCTCAGCCTTCTTCACAGTCCAACTCTCACATCCATACATGACCACAGGAAAAACCATAGCCTTGACTAGACGGACCTTAGTCGGCAAAGTATTGCCTCTGTTTTTGAATATGCTATCTAGGTTGGTCATAACTTTTCTTCCAAGGAGTAAGCATCTTTTAATTTCATGGCTGCAATCACCATCTGCAGGGATTTTGGAGCCCAACAAAGTCTGACACTGTTTCCCCATCTATTTCCCATGAAATGATGGGACCAGATGCCATGATCTTCGTTTTCTGAATGTTGAGTTTTTCAAGCCAACTTTTTCACTCTCCTCTTTCACTTTCATCAAGAGGCTTTGCAGTTCCTCTTCACTTTCTGCCATAAGGGTGGTGTCATCTGCATATCTGAGGTTATTGATATCTCTCCCGGCAATCTTGATTCCAGCTTATGTTTCTTCCAGTCCAGTGTTTCTCATGATGTACTCTGCATAGAAGTTAAATAAGCAGGGTGACAATATACAGCCTTGATGTACTCCTTTTCCTATTTGGAACCAGTCTGTTGTTCCATGTCCAGTTCTGACTGTTGCTGTGAACTGCCAAATAAATACTTATTTAAGGACTGAGGTTCCTCAGATATTATGAGTTTTCTCAGCACCAAAAACAGTAACCTCAAAAGAAACAGGACAATAAGACTTAAGACAATAAGACCATAAACACTGAATTTATAACCTTACCATCTGAGGTGATAAATGTACTTGACAAATATGCAACGATGCATGAGTTGGAATTAATGTCATGGAGTAGTTCTTAGAAAACATATGTTTTAATTATTTATAAGTGAAGTCATGTGTTCAAGACTCTTTATGCCAATCACAGCTTTGAAATGCAAACCCTTCATGCCCAAGTAGGTGGACTACCGATTCTTTTCAGCAATGAGGCAGTTTAGTAGCACAAAAGGTAACATTTTCAGATTTCCTTTCTCCTCCTGTAAATGCTACCGCCTGGACATACAAAGGAGAAAGAAGAATCTTACATGTCATTTTTCACACCATCTAAGAGGGAAAGAGTACTTTGTCTCAAATCCAGTTTCACATAAAAGGCATTATTGGAGTGCTTCTGCAAAAGCTGGCCTTTCAGCGCATTTCACAGGAACTGGAGATGGGATACTTTCAAGTGACTCCTCCAACTTTTGTGACAACACCATATTCAAGGAACTCAGGTTCTGGTTAAAGGAAAGAAATGCCACCATACCCTTTTCTTTACTGCAGCACCAAACATGAGGTAAAAATAACTCCCATCACTCTTGGTCACTTAAAACTTAAATTTAACAGAATTATAAGTCACAACATACAGGATCACATACTACTGTCTCTAACAGTATTCCTCCCAGAGATCAAATTAACTTATTTCACTGTATAATAACTTTTCTTAAAAAAGAATACTCAAAAAATCCCAATATCCACTAAAAGCTGATGTGATCTTCATTTTTAATCTCATTACAAAGTATAATTTTTAAAAATCTGATTCAATCTTGAAGATATTGCGCAAAGAGAAATAAGCAAGTCACAGCAGGAAAAGTGGTCTCCCAGGTGGCACGCTGGTAAAGAATCCGCCTCCCAATGCAGGAGACACGAGATTCATAGGTTTGACCCCTAGGTTGGGAAGATTTCCTGGGTAGGAAATGGCAACCCACTCCAGTATTCCTGCCAGGAAAATCCCATGGACAAAGAAGCCTGGCAGGCTACAGTCTATGGGGTCTCAAAGACTCAAACATGACTGAGCACAGCTATGGAGAACAGGACAAGTACTCTATCATTCTACTTAAGATGAGGGACTAGAGAAGTCAAATCCACAGAGCCAGAAAGTAGAATGAACGCTGCCAGGGGCTGGAGGAGCAGAAAATGAGTAGTTAGTGTTTGATGGGTGAAGTTTCATTTTGGGAAGATTAAAGTTCTGGAGATGAATGGTGATGGTTGCACAGTAATGTGAATGTACAGATTCAAGTTCAGCAAATTCCAAGAGGTATAAATTTAAAAACAAAAGAAAAGAAAGAGACAGACACCTAGAGATATTACAGTGAAACTGCAAATCATCGATGACAAAGAGTTCTTAAAACCAACCAGAAACAAAAGCAGACCACTTACAAAGGAACAATCAGACTCTGCTTGATCAACTGCAACCATGGAAGCCAGAAGACACTACAACAATATCTCCATAGTTCCAAGAGAAAATAAGTTTTAAGCTATAATTACGTACCAACTCAGCTAAACTAATTTTTCAAGAAAAGGGGCAAAATAAAGAAAATTCAGATATAAACTAAGGGAATGTACTATAAGCAGATCATCATTAAGGATGCTTCCAAAACTAAAGTTCACAAAGATGGAAGATGATGCCAAAAAGGAGGTCTGAAATACAGGAAAGAATGGTGAGAAAAGAGAACTGTAAAATGGATAAATGCAAATATTAGTGGTATAATTTTGAAATGATGAGTTATAAAAACAAACAAACAAACCTAAAGTACTGAACAAAAACAGCATGTAATCTAGGAAGAAGGTACCATAACAGGAATGGAACTGTTCTAAGTCTCTTATACTGCTTTTTAGGAGGAAGAAGCAGCAGACACTATCTTTTGTTCATATGCCTTCTATCACTTGTCGTCCTAGGATACTCCCCACCTCATGGATTTGAGGGCCTGGGCACATGACAGATAGGATTGTGAGCAGAACTGCACCAGTTCTAACCGAAGGCTTTACGAGCACCAAGCTGTGTTCTCCTGTACTCCTACATTGCACCCCAATCTCTGCTGGTCCCAGAATGAGAAGACACCTAGCACATAACTAAATCCAGCCACACCCAGCAGAGACTGCCAAACCTATGAGCTAGAAATAAATGTCTGTCAGTGTACATCACTGAAGTTTCACAGTGACTTGTTACATAGCATTATTATAGCAAAAGATGACTAATACAAAAGGCAAAGCTACTAACTTTATATGCAAATTACATTTGTGGGTTTCAGTTTAAAAATTTTTACTAAGTTTGCAAACATATGCATATATACACAAATACATATATGTATACATACACATGAAGTGATACTATTTATATAGAGTTCAAAAATAAAATTAATAATACATAAACATATGTAACTATAAAGCAAAGCAAAAGAAAAAGCAGAGTTGAGGCTAATGGTTTTCTGGGGACAAAAGTAAGACAAGAGGAATTGTAGGGAGATACAAGAGGGTAGGTCTAACACTGTACCACTTAAGCTGAGAGAAGGGACATATACATATTCTATTAGACTTATATAACACACTTATTACACATGGTCCTTTGTATGAACAGAATGTTTTACATTTTAATATGAAAGGCAAACCTTTTCCAGCAAAATCCAGAAATAATTATAAAAGAAATTTATGTAGCCACATGTATAAAAGAGGTAAATATGTATATGTAATATTTAAGCCATAATTAAGAGGGCAGAAAGAGTCATAGTGACTCACTTATTCTTTAAGCTGCTGCTGCTGCTAAGTCACTTCAGTCATGTCTGACTCTGTGCAACCCCATAGACGGCAGCCCACAAGGCTCCGCAGTCCCTGGGATTCTCCAGGCAAGAACACTGGAGTGGGTTACCATTTCCTTCTCCAATGCATGGAAGTGAAAAGTGAAAGTGAAATCGCTCAGTTGTGTCTGACTCTTAGCGACCCCATGGACTGCAGCCTTCCAGGCCCCTCTGTCCATGGGATTTTCCAAGCAAGAGTACTGGAGTGGGGTGCCATTGCCTTCTCCTATTCTTTAAGAGAAAGAGACAAATACAAGTGATAGCCAGGTTCTCTATAAAATGCAAGACAGAACTGAAGTGAAGAGACTGATGATCATCCTTTATCCAGATGCAGAAGAAGCTGGCCTTCTCAATGAGCTGTGTTGCTCAGCTACCTGATCACTGGAGATTCTGATCTCACCTTAACAGCTATATAACCCAAGTTCATTTTTTAGTAGAAATTCCTAAACCCTGTTTTGCTAAATTACGATGTACTGAACTGCCATCCCAAGAAAAAGCTTAAGAAAAATTTCTTATCTGAAGCATTATTGGTAACAACAACAAAATTATAAACTTAAATGTGCAATAATGATGGACTATGTAAATGAATGGTTGTTAATTTACATGGAATGGAGTTTCCTGTATCCACTTAAAAATATCTCAAAATGATTTAATGACAAGTGAATGAATGCTCTCCAATGTGCTTTGTGCAACCCTCTCACAACCAATCAGAAATATCAGAAAATGTCTCAGCCAATTTAAATGTTAATACCCCAAAGGCTTATAAACCAAAACTTACAATGACTAATGTTCAATTTTTAAATTTAAAACAGACAGAGTAATATATAATAAAACAGATAATATACAAATTTACTATTCATTCAATAAATATTTACTGAGCAGCTATTACAAGCCAGGGAGTGTTCCAGGCCCTGCAGACACAGCCACAAACAAAACAAACACCCCTTTTGCATGGAACTCACATCCTAGCAATTCTAGTACCTCCCCTTAATTCAGGTGCACAGTTCATGACTTGAAATAAATATGTCAGGGCATTCCAGGTTAATATCTTCTCATGCCAGACAAAGAAATAACTTCAGTTAATATTAAAGTGGGCTTCCCAGGTGGCATCAGCGGTAAAGAAACTGTCTGCCAATGCAGGAGACTAACAGTTGCAGGTTTGATCCCTAGGTTGGGAAGATCCCCTGGAGAAGGAAATGACAACCCACTCCAGTAACCTTGCCTGGAAAGTTCCGTGGGCAGAGGAGCCTGGAGGGCTATAGTCCAATGGATGATGACTATTAAAGTCATTCATTGACATGGATGGTCTCACCAATGTACTTTCACAATTCTTGAGCTCTCTATAAATATTCATTCTTTCTGCAATTTACACACCCGAAAACACAATTCTAAATTTTCAAGGCTTTCTGTGTTTTCCCTGCTCAAAAGAAGTAAAGCCAATCTTCTACTACAGCTAAAGTAAAAGGTTTATTTAGCCCATTCACTGAATTAACCAAATACTTCCTACTAATAAAATCAGAGAAGGAGATGGGCAAAATGAGAAATCATCCGATTTCCTAGGTTTGTTTACACAGGTATGTTAATGAAACAGCACATAAGAACGAGGTCTGATTTCCCCTTCTGCAGGTAGAATTTAAGTTAGGTTTCCAGAAGGATTTATCAAATTCTAGTAGTTTTAGACTGGGCAACTTCTTAGGTATTTAGGAAAAACAAATGTCCTTCCCAAGACTTCCTTTCCTATCTCAGTTACAGATAGGCAGGTCTTTCCAAACTAGCTTATATTTGCCTAATACACTTAATATATCCTATCAGAACTATACATAATGCCTGAGGTCTACAGATAAAAATTAAAATGAAGGCTACAGTATCTCTGGTTTTCAGGGATCTGGCTTCATTTTAAAAATCAGTTAAGGACTTCCCTGGTGGTCCAATGATTAAGAATCTGCCTACCAATACATGGTTTTTTCAGTAGTCATGTATGGATGTGAGAGTTGGACTATAAAGAAAGCTGAGTGCTGAAGAATTGATGCTTTTGAACTGTGGTGTTGGAGAAGACTCCTGAGAGTCCCTTGGACTGCAAGGAGGTCCAATCAGTCCAGCCTAAAGGAAATCAGTCCTGAATATTCATTGGAAGGACTGATGCTGAAGCTGAAACTCCAATACTCTGGCCACCTGATGTGAAGAACTGACTCACTGGAAAAGACCCTGATACCTGATAGCTCAGTCACTAAAGAGTCTGCCTGCAATGCAGGAGACCTGGGTTCGATTCCAGGGTCAGGAACATCCCCTGGAGAAGGAAATGGCAACCCACTCCAGTTATCTCGCCTACAGAATCCAATGGACAAAGGAGCCTGGCAGGTTACACTCCATGGGGTCGCAAGAGTCAGCCACGCCTGAGCGACTAAGCCCACAGCACACACTGAGCCGGGAAAGATTGATGGTGGGAGGAGAAGGGGACGACGAGGAAGAGATGGTTGGAATGCATCACCAACTTGATGGACACGAGTTTGAATAAGCTCCGGGAGTTAGTCATAGCCAGGGAAGCCTGGCATGCTGCAGTCTATGGGGTCGCAAAGAGTCGGACACGACTGAGCAACACTGGATTCAATCCTTGGTCCAGGAAGATTCCATGTGCTGCAGGGCAATTAAGCCCCTGCGCCACAGCTACTAAGTCTACAGGCCCCAGAGCCCATGCTCTGCCAGAGAAGCCCCACACACAGCAACAGAGTAACCGCTGCTCACCCAGTACAGCCAAAAATAAACGAAAATAAAATTTAAAAGTCAGCTAAAAATTCCAGACAACTAACTGTAATAGTAAGCCCTATAGCAGATACCATGTGAACTACAAAGAAAAGTAGGCAGGATTCCAGGCCCAACATTAAGGATTTACATCTAGTTGGATTCTAAACACAAGTATGTGTCCATCCACATTCAACAGATACTAATTCAGCTCTGCAACGTGTAAAACTTTTCAAAGGGCTCAAGATACAGCAATAGACACAAACCTGGTCCCAGCTAACAGAACGCAGTCAGGACAAAAGTCCTAAAAAGATGGGAGTCAAGGGATTATGCATGGGAAAAAAAATGCCTTCTTAAACTAAATATCTCATATATTTGGCACATGGATTAGCATGGGTCCATTTTTGGTCTTATTATAAAATAAAGGAGTTGAAACAATTTTAAAGTTCTCTTTCAAGAACTAAAAGGTTTGTGACCTAAAAATCAATTTCAATTCCATGGGTAACTGAGGAAGATTCTAATCCCTCACCATTATAACTAGAATCAATTAATAAGTTATTGCAATAAACCAAGTATGAACTAAAACAAACTAGTCTGAAATGCTGGTTATGTTTGAAAAGGAGGACAGAAGGGCAGATTCAAAGGACACTTGGAAGGAAGTCAAAAAGACTACTAATAGTGAAGTAATCAAAGGTAATCCTAAATTTGAAGGGGGAATCCAGATGATACTCCTTTGGTAATCCTTAGTAATGAGAAATCATCAACTCTGGAGGAAAAGGGGTTTGTAAAGAAAAATATTCCCAAGCAAATCTAGTGAAGGAGCTTAGAATTCAAACTAACAATAAAATGTGATATAAACTGATGACAAATAGGGTTCAATATTTTAAAAAGCAACTTCTAAAAAGAAATTTGAGAAATTTCTCTTCAGCAACTGATATGGTCTACTAATTGTAACTATACTTAGTACTAATATGAATACAGATTCTAAGATGCTGCTTTCAAAATGAGTCTATTATTTCACAACCAGATTATCCTATTAGGCCTCTATTTACCAATAACTAAGCATCAGCTGGGAGAGTAAAACACAAACTCATGAGAGTTACATAAAAGGCAAGGGGCCTGTATTTCCAAAGCTAGGCCACATAATACACCACAACATTCTTAGAGACAAAAACCTAGACTTAAATATATATATATATATATATATATATATTTTTTTGTGTATATTTTTAATTATTAAAAATATCAAAGGGTTAAAAACTGGCACAACCACTTTGAAAAACAGATAATAACTACAAGAGTTAAATATTTATTCAACAATTCTATTTCTAGGGATATTTCCAAAAGAAAGGAGTACATACGTTCAACAAAATACATATATAAGAATGTTCATAGCAGCTTTAACAGTCCAAAATTGGAAATAAAGTAGAATGGAGAAATAATTGTAATAACAAAGAAGCCTGGAGCTTCTTTCCTCCTGGAAATGCTTACCCAATCAAAGAAGGTGCCTGAGGGGCTAATTTATACTTAAGTAGCCTGGAGGGCTCAGAAGACAGCAAATCAGAGTACAAGAGACACTATGGGAGCCACACCCCAGACTGTAATAAGGCCTCAGAAAGCTGAATCCCAGAAGAAAGGATTACACAGAGAGTAAACTAAACCAGTCTTTGCAGACACTAAAATAAATCTCAATTGGAAACAAGGTGATCCTAATTTGAATCAAGGTGTTGCTTTTTGCCTGGCAAAAGCAAGGGAAAAATCCTCATCTAAATCTACATTTACTTCTAGAAATAATCTTTCAAATACAGTGAACAGGACACAATGAGCATGCATACATGGAACTGACACTCCTCAAATAATAACAGACCACAGGAAAAATTCTCCAGGACAGAGTTACCTGCTTATTCTGTTCAGAGACATGTGAAGAGCTTGCACATTTTGACAGGGAATTATAAACTATAGAAGTGGCATAGCAGATTTTTAAAAGAACCAAACAAATTCTAGAATGAAAAATACAGTAACAAAAATTAAGAATCCAGAAAATGAATACACTGAAGATCAAGTTAGAGATGAAGACTAAACTGAAAGGCCAGAGGTAAACTGAACCACTAGAAAAAAAAAAGTAAAACCTAGAAGGGAGGTGAAACACAGTGGAGCTACTGAGACCTAACACTGGTTAACTGAAGTCTCAGAAAGATAAAGCAGGAGAAATGGGGAGAGGTAGTATTCGAAGAGATGCAGCTGAAAACTATCCAAGACAGATGAAAGACACCAGGTCACAACATAAACAGCTGTGAAAAGAAAAGGGGGAGAGGAGAGAGAGATCATTTGAAACCAAATCTGAAAGACAAAAGAAAATCTTAAAAATAGCCTGTGAAAGTGAAGTGAAAGTCATTCAGTCGTGTCCGACTCTTTGTGACAGGCCAGAATACTGGAGTGGGGAGCCCTTCCCTTCTCCAGGGGATCTTCCCAACCCAGGGATCGATCCCAGGTCTCCCGTATTGCAGGTGGATTCTTTACCAGCTGATCCACAAGGGAAGCCTGAAAATAGCCTAAGAAAGAAATTATCAGCAAAAAAGTGATAAATAGCAGCTGCCTTCTCAATAGCAACAAAGAAAAATATTATAGAATAATCTCTTCTCCAAAGAATATACAAATCTATGTATGTGCGTATTGCCAATCTAGAATTCTATACCTAGCAAAATGTATCTTTCAAACATTCTCAAACTAAATGTTTTAGATTTTACCAATACTAAATCCACTCTAAAGAAAATACTAAAGGGTATTCTTCAGGCAGATGGAAAAATTTTCCAGACAGAAAGTAACATAAAAAAGAAGAAAAGAAGGGCAGTAAGCCTAATTATTCAATTAGGAATAATAATGGTACAAAACAATAGAAATAGTTCTTTGGGGGTATAAAACATATATACATTTTAAAACATAATACAAAAAAAGAGAAGGAAATTGACTTACATGTTTTAAAACTGACTTACATTATCTAGAAAAAGGGTAAAAGTCTCAATATTACACTTTGATAAGTAGAGAAAAGATTAGAATTTCCTAGGCAAATACTAATGCAGAGTAAAAGGATATTTAATCCCAAGGTAATTTTAAAAGGAGGAAATGGAATATTTCTTTTAAATCAATACAAAACAAATCCAGAAAAAAGGAACATGGAACAGGTGAGACAAATACATTACTCTTAATTTTTAAACATTCATATCAAGTGTTATTATCTGTCAATTCATGTTTTATAACAGGCATCAGCAAAATACACAGAAACATCTATCCCCCACTCACATACCTAACCTTTATAAATTTTATTTTCCACAGTTATTTCCATTGTCACTCAGTTTTCAAAGCCTTATTCCACCTTTTCTTTTCAAACTACAGATATGGTAACAAGCATTAAAAGATTCAAAAGGAAAACAAACAAAAAGAAACGAGAAAAAAAAACAAACAAACAGAGAACTGGCTTAGAAATGCTGTGTTAATTCCACAATAAAATATTAAATCTGCCATTACTTATCTATGTAATATCACTAAGGGCACACTCACCCTCAGTGATGGCCCACACTCTGACTGTGGAGTGTGCTTCTCTCTGAATCTGAATAAATCCACTTCTTACCTATCACTTTTTCTCTCACTGAATTCTTTATGCGATGAGACATCAAGAATCTGAGCTTTACTAGGTCCTTAAATCAGGTATTAGGGGTGGTGGGGGCCGCCCTGGGCAGGGGTTTTGGCTGGGTTTGAGTCCCAAACTAGGTTTTGCTGGGTTCGAGTCATGGTACATGGGTTCAAGTCCCAATCTGAGGTAAATGGTCTCACTTTTAAGATATTCTCTTTGTCTTTGTTTTCTCTAGATTACTGTAATGTATTTAGATTTGGGGGAAGAGGGTTGTCTTATGGATATTCTTCAGTCTGTGGCTTCAGTTTGGAATATTCGAAGATTTAGAATACTTCTACATGAAGTATCTCTTCAAATACTGACTCTGTCTTACTCTTCTTCTCCCTCTCCTCTGGCGCTATATGTATGCTGGGATTTTGACTATGTACCATATGTCTCACACATTTTCCACCCTTTCAGGGGGCATGTGGGGGCTTCTAAGGTGGCACTAGTGGTCAAGAAGCTGCCTGCCAATGCAGGAGAGGCTGATTCAATCCCTGCGTCGGGAAGATTCCCTGGAGTAGGAAATGGCAACCCGCTGCAGTACTCTTGCCTGCAAAATTCCATACTCTGTACTGAGTTCACACTCATTGGAGAAGGAAATGGCAACCCACTCCAGTATCCATGCCTGGAAAATTCCATGGACAGAGAAGCCTAGCAGGGTACAGTCCATGGGGCTGCAGAGAGTCAGACACCACTGAGCACACAGGACAACCAAAATTAATATATTAAGAAGCTTAAAATGATATTCTTTCACTTATTTCATGAAAAGCATTACTCTAATATTTTTTAATTCCCCTGTTAATTCAGGATAAAATGAAAACTTCTACACTAGTATCAATGTCAAGACACAGGTGCAATGTATACCTCTCTCAGAGGATAATTAAGTAATCCTTTTACAGCCCCCAATACTTAACCAAACAAGATGTGAAACTCCAGAGCTTACAGTGAATTGCTACTTGCATTTTGTGAGGAGTAGACATTTTAAATAAGGCAGTCTAAGCTCTTCCAAGGAAAATGTTCCCAAAATTTTAAAACACCAATATTACACAGTCTGTCTAAGGAAATCAAAGAACCTTTTAACATTTAACTCAAGCTTTACAGATATAGAAATTATCAAGTAATCAGTGCCAGAGTTGTATAGTAGTGGACACCAAAGTGCGCAGAGAGTCATCACCCGTCTAGTGAGGTCAGAGTCATCTGGACGGACACTCTTTCTACAAGGGCTGAGCCACCTGGTTCAGACGATGACAGTTCATGAGACCCAAGAGCCAACCTTCCCTCCACAAGCAACATTGGCGGGACAGGTGCCACAGAGAGAACTCACTCACCCACAAACATTCTCTTCTCTACACTCGCTCCTTCATTCTCCGTGTCCCACCCTTCCACCTGCCATCTCTTCCTCATCCTTCAGGTCCTACCAGCAACTTCCTCAGCACAGCTTTCCCTGCCCTTCCCAATCAAGTCAGGTTCCCTGGTGACGGGTTTTATAGTTCCATGTACTGTACTTCAAAGGACTGATCCCTCTAGTTGTTCAGAACAAGGTACATGACACAAGGCTGTGCATACAAGAAGCCACCCAAGAAATATCTGTTGAATAAACAAATGTAAATTTATAATTCTCCCCAATTTTACAAAGAAACAACCTTTAAAAACTTGTTATCTTCATGAAATTCCATAACCTGGAAATGGCAGAGACCAGTTGAGACTTCAAGTGTTTGTGATTAATTCTCAGGCTCTAATGTCCATGTACTATAAAGAAGTGTTGCAGAAGTCAGATTTCTTCCAAATGAATATTACTTTGGTATTGACTTTTACTGTAAAAATGGAGACACTTTCTAAATGAAAAAATGAGACACTAAATATAAATAAATCATATCTAGCAAGGCAATACACCTTTCAAAATCACACTGAAGGGACAAACTATACCTTTCTGGTAATAAATGATCAGAGTATTATTGGTAACAGTACTATTTCACTAAACAAAACAAAACTGGTTGAAGTTAAATTGCAATCATAAACCAGAAAATGTAATCACTTGCCACTTGCTAAATGAAGCAGCAATTCTTAAAAGTTCTGGTATTGTGTCTAAGTTTTTGCAGGACTTCAAACTGCCTTAACATTCCTAGCATTTACAATCAAAGTAATTTTGTTTCTTTTCAATTTGCCACTAGCTTAAATTTGCTGGTCTCTTTTTCACTCATGTTCAACAGCTACAAAATGTAACAGTAACTTGAAATAGATGGGAACACCAAGGGCAAAGACTGAACTGACCAAAAACCAAACTGACCGTGCAACCTCTGCCTGGCACTGGGACCCAGCTTGCATCTGCCATACCAGGAAGTTGCCCCAGTTCCCAAGGATGACCAGCCAATTAACAGATGGTGCCAAAGCCAACACTTGTACCTACTGGCTTGTTTAACCAATGGCAGCTGTCCTTCCAAGGAGCTATTTCACATCAAAACAATGTTATAACTGGTAATGGGCTAGTCTCACCA
The DNA here is from genome assembly GCA_917880005.1 of Nanger dama. Taxonomy (NCBI): domain Eukaryota; kingdom Metazoa; phylum Chordata; class Mammalia; order Artiodactyla; family Bovidae; genus Nanger; species Nanger dama. The sequence continues at coordinate 84,321 of CAKJTW010000297.1, read as the reverse complement.
GAAACATAACCCTAACCCCAGAGAGCCAGGTCTACTAGTTAAAAACATTAAGTAGGCATCAACAGCAAGACTTAGGGCCCAGGATCTTAATGTTTGGGAAATGATGCTTCTCTGATGCCCTTGTAACACCTGAGTGATTCTTTAAAGACATAATCAGCAAAGGAATTTCTATTAACTCAGAATACCTGTACTGGCAATTCAGGCTCTGGTGTTTTTAATTTCTGCTTTTATCGTGTAGCTTCTTTTCTCTTACATTTTTACATATTTCAATTAAGTTATATAGAACATAACACAGGAGCAACATCCATTTTTAAGTAATAAACCAGATGATGTTTACAAACTTTACTATTAAAAAAAAGCAAGCTCAGTATCGTTTCTTCTTAACTTTAGGGTCTGACAGAGAAATAAAGGCAAATAAATCACTGTCCATTTAATGCTGCCTAATCTGATTCTTATTAAGATGACTTCACAAAAGAAAAAAGCAACCTGACTTTCCTGAACAGAACTTCCCATAGATTCAATATATGAAGGAGTTGGGCAAGATGGTATCTAAAGTTTTGTCCGACCTCTGCGCTATGAAATATTAATTATTCCAAAGACTTACTTCTATTTATAAATGGATTAATACACGATTGAAATAACTTTCTTCTAGCAAAGTATTTAAAACCGAGCCCCCACTTTTTTTCTATATGCCACATTATTTCCATGACTTGTTATTGCCCCAATTCAAAACTCCTTCCCAGTCCCATAAGTGATTCATTTAGCTCATGTTGAAATCTACCAATTAAAAAGCATCTGTGCAGGGGCGGGGGCATTTCAATGTATAGAAATGTTCACCCGTGGATCCACAGACCCCTCACAATTTCAATTAAAATACCTACGAGTAACCGTTCCCCCGCATCGCAACTGCCGCACTAACACCACCCGGCTGTGAGCTCCTAAGTATTTTGCAAACTTTGCAAAGGCGCACAGATTTCCAGGTTCTCCAAAGCCCTCATTCAGCCCCATCCTCCCCTTGCCTAGTCGAAACGAAGTTCAGCGGCAGGAAGGCAATAATTTTAAAAGAGAAGTTTGCCTCAGTCCTGCCCACCTGGACTCTGGAGGACGCAACTGAAACCTGCAAGGGAGACACGTCTCCCGGGGACCGAAACTTGCTGGGGGGTCGGGGGGGGGGTGGGTGGAGTGGGAGGCAGCGGGTCTCCCCTACCCCAGGATCTAGCCGACCCCCGCCCCTTCCATGAGCCCCCTTCTCCAGTCCGCAGGTCCCTGTCCCGCGCCGCCCCAGCCAGATCCGGCCCGCATGCCCCCCCGGCGCCCCTCGCCTGCCGACCTGCCAATCACACCCGCAGCACCCAGCCGTCTGGGCTCCAGTGGGCGGGGGCGGGCGGGCGGCGCGCGCGTTTCAGGAGCCGGCCCCCTCGAGGGCGGGGGTCGGGAGCGCCACTCGTCCGCCTCCCCCGCGGCCGCAAATGGCGGCGTCTGGCTCCCCAGGGCCTCCTCCGAGCCCGTGCCCGGAGGAAGCCCGCCGAGCCCCGCTGCTGCCAGCCCCTCGCAGTGGGAAAATGGAAAATGAACTTACCTCCGAACGGTCCCGACCGGGGGCCGAGCAGGTCCCGGCGCAGCGGCGGCGACCGCAGTGCCCTCCACCCCGTTGTTTCCCTTCCAAGAGGATCCCAGCAAAGCCGAGCCCGGGAACCGAGCCCGGGAACCAGGAAGTTCCCCGGCGCAGCACCTCCTGCCGCCGCTATGGAAACGGCCCGCCCCCCCTCCTCCCCCCCCAGAGCGGCTCGCCCGGGACCCTGCCTCCGAGCCGCCGGCCCCGCCCGCCTCACGGGCCGCCGCCAACCGTCGCCGCTGCGGCCGCGGCTGTGGAAGCCGCCATCTTGGCGCGGCCCCGGCGGCCCCTTCCCGGCGGCACTTTCGCGCCTGCTAGCGCGTGTCCCGCGTGGGTTCCCGCCGGGCTGCGGGGGCGGCGCCGCTTCCCGGGAAACGTGGCCCCAAGCGGCTCCCGGGACCCTGAGGGAGGGAGCGATAGAGGGCCCAGGCGGGACTGGAGAGCTAGGACCTGGAGCGGGGCTTCGAGTAATTGCACGAAAATGACAGGCTTCAGCTGGTGTCCACTGGCAGGTCGAGGAATGGCTGAGACCAGGGGTGAGGTCAGCAGAGCAGTGGCCGAGAGCCATGGGCTCTGCAGCCAGATTGCCTCATGTTTCATTTCTGGCTCTACTACCCACCAGCTGTCAGACCTTGGACACTTTATTTTTCTGTATGCCTCAGTTTCTTTATCTGTAAAGTGGCATTTTAATACTTGCTTCATAGGGTTGTTACCTGGAAGCAAGTGCATAGTATTGATACTCAGTAAGTGCAAAATAACCATGCTTTCAATAAAATGGCATTGCGTCTGACAAAAGTCTCATTTCTGTCTTTTTCCACGAACTTAGTCTAAGTGCTCATCAGCACCACTTTAAATAGGCTACTGTGTAAGATCCCATTGCTGCTTGAAACTTAGATGCTCCTCTTTTGTCCCATCTCTCTCTAGGTCAGCGTTCCTTTTTTAAGATAGTGGAAATTGTCAAGAGTTTTCGTCTCCAGAATCTTCCATCAAGAGGTTCCATAAAAAGATGAATGATGTAAACTTTCCAATACTGTAATTAGCTGACAGCTAAATGATTTATGCAATAGGAGCTAGCAGAGTTAGGGTGTGCTGATATCTAAAGGCTTCCTGTCCTTCGTTCCAGGAACTAGAGTTACTAAAGCTGGCAACTCTGTCTGCATGGCTGCCATTATCTCTCTTTCCAGCTTCTGAAAACTGACACCAAGAAACTGGGTGTTGTGGGAGAGGAGGGGTGGAGGAGGAGGTAGGGTCACTGGGCTCTTCCAAAGGATTCTTTTTCAAGAACCGAGCTTACTGTTGGTTAGGTCTCAAACAGCCGTTAGGCGTCTCCTTATAGCTCACAAGTGTTGTAACCTTGTTTGTACACTCTTTAAGAAAATACAATTGTATACTTCCCTTTGGGTCTGCCTTCATACATTTAAGCCAGATGGTGAAGACTAGTGTTGAATGATTCTGATCCAACAAGAGCAGGACTTCCCTGGTAGTCCAGTAGTTAGGATTCAGTGCTTGCCCTGCAGGGAGTACAGGTTCCCTGGTTCGAGAACTAAGATCCCACATCCTTCAAGGAACAGCCAAAAACCATGAACAGTCTGATACATGAAATGAATTGGGGTAAAAACAGATCAGGAATTGGCAGGACATGGGTAACTTTTTCAACACCTAAGCACTTCTCCAAAAGCTACAGAATGCTTTCATGAGGATCCTGCAGATTGGGATATTTTGAATCTCTAAAAGATAGGAGCCCCCACTGCATGAGTAGATTGCTTCCCACATGGTAGGCCCTCAATAAATGTTTATTGAATTAAATCACTGTTTTTGTGGTTGAGCTCTCATTTCAGGTGGCCTTGGGGACCACAGACTCAGGAGATGTTACTCAAGGAACTTCCTTGAGAACTTCATAAACAAGGATCTGGAGTCACCAGATAATGAGTTAATAGGATTTTGGATGAACAACCCCAGCCCCAGGCTCACTTGGCAAAATGAAGTGGAAATTTCAGATGTTTCTTTCCACAAATTTATATGGGTAATTTTTAAAAAATTTTAGACCTAATTCTGGGCAGCACTGATTCAATTTTATACTGCAATTACAGCATGATTAAAGTTCAGAAAAACTCACATTTTCTCCCAAGTCAAAGTGTCACCAGTGAATTGTGTCATCTCAGTATAAAACCTGTATTCATTCTTGAAAAGTGAAAGTCGCTCAGTCCTGTCCAACTCTTTGCAACCCCATGGACTATACAGTCCATAGAGTTCTCCAGGCCAGCATACTGGAGTGGGTAGCCTTTCCCTTCTCCAGGGGATCTTCCCAAGTTAGAGTCAGGGTTAGGGTTAAGTTTAGGGTTAGGGTTAGGGGTAGGGTTAGGACTTGTGGTTGGGGTTAGGGTTACGGTTATGGTGGGATTAGGGTTAGGTTTAGGGTTAGGGTGTAGAGTTTAGGGTTAAGGTTAGTGTTAGGGTTAGGGTTTAAGGTTAGGGTTAGGTTTAGGTTTAGGATTTAGGTTTAGGTTAGGGTTAGGGTGAGGGTTAGGGTTAGGGTGTAGAGTTTATGGTTAGGGTTAGTGTTAGGGTTAGGCTTTAGGGTTAGGGTTAGCGTTAGGGGTTAGGGTTAGGGTTAGGGTTAAGGTTAGTGTTAGATTTAGGGTTAGGGTTAGGGTTAGTGTTAGGGTTAGGATTAGGTTTAGGGTTAGGGTATGTTTACGGTTAGGGTTGGGGTTGGGGTTAGGGTTAGGGTTAGGGTTAGTGTTACTGTTAGGGTTAGGGTTAGAAGAAGTTTAGATTAAGGGTTAGGGTTAGAATAGGGTTAGGGTTAAGGTCAGGGTAGGGTTAGGGTTAGAGTTGGGGTTTGGGTTAGGGTTAGGGTTATGGTTAGTTTTACTGTTAGGGTTAGGGTTAGAAAAAGTTTAGGTTTAGGGTTAGGGTTAGGTTAGGGTTAGGATAGGGTTAGGGCTAAGGTTGGGGTTAGAGTTATGGTTGGGTTAGGGGTAGGGTTAGTATTGGGGTAGGGTTAGTGCTAGGGATAGGGTTAGGTCTAGGGTTAGGTTTAGGGTTTGGGGTTAGGGTTACGGGTAGGGATAGGGGAAGGGGTATGGCTTGGGGTTATGGTTAGGGTTAGGGTTAGAGTTGGGTTAGGGTTAGGTTTAGGGTTTAGGGTTAAAAGTAGAGTTAGGGTTAGGGTTATGGTTAGCTTTATTCTTAGGGTTAGGGTTGGAAGAGGTTTAGGTTTCGGGTTATGGTTAAAATAGGGTTAAAGTTATGATTAGGGAATTAGGGTTAGGGTTAGCATTTATGATTTAGGGTTAGGGTTAGTTTACGGTTAGGGTTAGGTTTAGGTTTAGGGTTAGGGTTAGTATTGGGTTAGGGTTAGGGCTAGAGATAGGGTATGGCTAGGGTTAGGGTTAGGTTTAGGGCTAGGGATTAGGGTTACGGGTAGGGTTAGGGGAAGGGGTATGGCTTGGGGTTAGGGTTAGGGTTAGGGTTAGGGTTAGGGTTAGGGTTAGGGTTAGGTTTAGGGTTAGGTTTAGGGTTAGGGTTAGGGGTTAGGGTTAGGGTTAGGGATAGGGTTAGAGCTAGGGATAGTGCTAGGGCTATGGTTAGGGTTAAGTTTAGGATTTGGGTTAGGGTTAGGGGTAGAGTTATGACTTCTTGTTAGGGTTAGGGTTAGGTTTATGGTTGGATTACGGTTAGGGTTAGGGTTAAGGTGTAGAGTTTAGGGTTAAGGTTAATGTTAGGGATGGGTTTAGGGTTAGGGTTAGGTTTAGGTTTAGGATTTAGGGTTTGGGTAGGGTTAGCGTTAGGGTTAGAATTAGGGTGTAGAGTATAGTGTTAGGGTTACTGTTAAGGTTATGCTTAGGGTTAGGATTAGCCTTAGGGGTTAGGGTTAAGGTTAGTGTTAGATTTAGGGTTAGGATTAGGGTTAGTGTTAGCATTAGGGTTAGAGTTGGGGTTAGTGTTATGGTTAGGATTAGGTTTAGGGTTAGGGTAGGGTTAGGGTTGGGGTTGGGTTTAGGGTTAGGGTTAAGGTTAGGCCTATGGCTAGGTTTAGGGCTCGGGCTAGTGCTAGGTCTGGGGCTACGGCTAGGGCTAGGGTTAGGGTAAGGGTTAGGGTTTAGGGTTGTAGGGTTAGGGTTAGTAGGTTTAGGGTTAGCGTTAGGGTTAGGGTTAGGGTTAGGGCGGGTGGTTTAGGGTTAGGGTTAGTGTTAGAGTTTAGGGTTAGGGTTAGGATTAGTGTTAGGGTTAGGGTTACTCTTAGGGTTAGGAGTTAGGGTTAGGTTTACGGTTATGGTTAGGGTTACGGTTACGGTTAGGGTTAGGGGTTAGTGTTAGGGTTAGAGTGAGGGATAGAGTTTAGGGTTAGGGTTAGGGTGAGTGTTAATGTTAGTGTTAGTGTTAGGGTTAGGATTAGGGTTAGTGTTAGGGTTAGGGTTAGGTTTAGGGTTAGGGTGTTTGGGTTGGTTGGGTTGGGGTGGGGTTGGTTGGTTGGTTCTGTTGGGTTGGGTTAGTTTGTTTGGGTTGGGTTGGGGTGGGTTGGGGGGGTTGGGGGGTGTTGGGGTGGGTTGGGTTGGTTGTTGGGTTGGGTGGGTGGGTGGGTGGGTCGGGTGGGGGTTTGGGTTGGGTTGGTGGTTAGGTGGGTTGGGTTGGTTTGGGGTTGTTGGTGGGTTGGGTTGGTTGGGCTGGGGTGGGGTTGGTGTGGTTGGGTGGGTTGGGGTGGGGTTGGGTGGGTGGGGGGGGGGGGTGGGGTTGGGGTTGGTTTGGGGTTGGGTGGTTGGATTAGGGTTTGGGTTGGGTTGGTTGGGTGGTTGGGTTGGGTTGGGTGGTGGGTGGGTGGGGCGTGTGGTTTGGGTTGGGTTGGGTTGGGTGAGGTTTGGGGTTGTGTGGGTTGGGTGGTTGGTGGTTAGGGTTAGGGTTAGGGTTAGGGTTAAGTTTAGGGTTAGGGTTAGGGTTGGGTTTGGGGTTAGGGTTAGGTTGAGGATGGGGTTGGGTTTGGGGTTGGTTAGGGTTAGGTTTAGGGTTGGGGTTGGGGTTAGTGTTAGGGTTATGTTTGGGGTTAGGGTTAGGGTTGGGGTTAGGGTTAGAGTTAGGTTTAGGGCTAGGGGTTAGGGTTAGGATTTAGGGTTATTGTAGTGTTAGGGTTATGGTTAGGGTTAGTGTTAAGTTTTAGTGTTTAGGATTAGTGTTAGGGTTTGGGTTAGGGTTAGGTTAGGGCTAGGGTTAGGGCTAGGGGTTAGGGTTAGTGTTAGGGTTAATATTAGGGGTAGGGTTAGGTTTAGGTTAGTGTTATGGTTAGGGTTAGTTTTACTCTTAGGATTTGGGTTAGGGTTAGGGTTAGGGTTTAGGGTTAGGATTAGGTTTAGGGTTAGGGTTAAGGTTATGGTAAGGGCTAGGGCTAGGGTTAGGGTTAGAGTTAGGTTTGGGTTAGGGTTAGGTTTAGGGGTGGGGTTAGGGTTAGGGTTATGGTTAGGGGTTGGGGTAGTATTAGGATTAGGGGTAGTGGTAAGGGGATGGGTTGGGGTCAGGGTTAAGGTTAGTGCTATGGTTGGGTTAGGTTTTTGTTAGGGTTAGAATTAGGGTTAGTGTTAGGGTTAGGGTTAGGGCTAGAGATAGGGTTAGGGCTAGGGCCATTGCTAGGGCTATGGCTAGGGCTTAGACTAGGGTTAGGGTTAGGGTTAGAGTTTTAGGTTAGGGTTTGGTTTAGTGTTATGGTTAGTGTTAGGGGTTAGGATTAGGGTTAGGATTAGAGTTATCGGTTTGGGGTAGGGGTACAGATAGAGGAATGTGTTGAAGTTAGTGTCAGGGTTAGGGTTTGGTTACGGTTTGGGTTAGAGTTAGGGTTGGGGTTAGGGATAGGGTTAGGGTTCGGGTTGGGGTTAGGGTTAGGGTTGGGGATGGGGTTAGGGTTAGGGCTGGGGTTAGGTTTAGGGTTAGGTTTGGTGTTAGGGTTAGGGTTAGGGTTAGTTTTGGGTTAGGGTTTGGTTTAGGGTTAGGGGTGTTTAGTTTTAGGGTTAGGGTTAGGGTTAGGGTTTAGGGTTAGTGTTAGGGTTTAGGGTTAGGGTTAGGGTTTAGGTTTAGGGTTAGGGTTAGGGTTAGGGTCAGAGTCAGGGTCAGGGTTAGTCAGGGTTTAGGGTTAGGGTTAGCGTTAGGGTTAGGGGTTATGGTTAGTGTCAGGGTTAGGGTTAGGGTTAGGGCTGGGGTGTGGGTTAGGGTTCTGTTCGGAGTTAGGGTTGGGATTGGTGTTGGGGTTAGGGTTAGGGTTGGGGTTGGGGTTAGGGTTATGGTTAGGGTTGGGGTTAGGATTAGGGTTAGGGTTGGTTTAGGTTTAGGGTTAGGGTTAGGTTTAGGGGTTAGGGTTAGGGTTAGGGTTAGGTTTAGGGTTAGGGTTTAGGGTTAGGTTAGGGTTAGGTCAGGATCAGGGTCAGGGTCAGGTCGATTCACGGTCAGGGTTTAGGGTTAGGTTTATCGTTAGGGTTAGGGTGAGGTTTGGGGTTAGTGTTAGGGTTAGGGTTTTGGGTTAGTGTTAGGTTTAGGGTTAGGGTTAGGGTTAGGGTTAGGGTTGGGTTTGGGGTTAGGGTTAAGGTTGGGGATGGGGTTGGGTTTGGGGTTAGGGTTAGGGTTAGGTTTAGGGTTGGGGTTGGGGTTAGGTTAGGGTTATGTTTGGGGTTAGGGTTAGGGTTGGGGTTAGGGTTAGAGTTAGGTTTAGGGTTAGGGTTAGGGTTAGGATTTAGGGTTATTGCAGGGTTAGGGTTATGGTTAGGGTTAGTGTTAAGTTTTAGTGTTTAGGATTAGTGTTAGGGTTAGGGTTAGGGTTAGTAGGGTAGGTTTAGGGCTAGGGTTAGGGTTAGTGTTAGGGTTAATATTAGGGGAGGGTTAGGTTTAGGTTAGTGTTATGGTTAGGGTTAATTTTACTCTTAGGATTTGGGTTAGGGTTAGGGTTAGGGTTTAGGGTTTGGGATTAGGTTTAGGGTTAGGGTTAAGGCTATGGTAAGGGCTAGGGCTAGGGTTAGGGTTAGAGTTAGGGTTGGGTTAGGGTTAGGTGTAAGTTTAGGGGTTGGGTTAGGGTTAGGGTTACGGTTAGGTGTTAGGGGTAGTATTAGGTTTAGGGGTAGTGGTAAGGGGATGGGTTGGCATCAGGGTTAAGGTTAGTGCTATGGTTGGGTTACGTTTTTGTTAGGGTTAGGATTAGGGTTAGTGTTAGGGTTAGGGTTAGGGCTAGAGATAGGGTTAGGGCTAGGGCCATTGCTAGGGGCTATGGCTGGGGCTTAGACTAGGGTTAGGGTTAGGGTTAGAGTTTTAGGTTAGGGTATGGTTTAGTGTTATGGTTAGTGTTAGGGGTTAGGATTAGGGTTAGGATTAGAGTTATCGGTTTGGGGTAGGGTTACGGATAGGGGAATGTGTTGAAGTTAGTGTTAGGGTTAGAGTTTGGTTACGGTTAGGGTTAGAGTTAGGGTTGGGGTTAGGGATAGGGTTACGGTTAGGGTTGGGGTTAGGGTTAGGGTTGGGTTTGGTGTTAGGGTTAGGGTTAGGGTTAGTTTTAGGGTTTGGTTTGGGGTTAGCTTTAGGGTGTTTAGTTTTAGGGTTTGGTTAGGATTTAGGGTTTAGTGTTAGGGTTAGTGTTAGGGTTAGGGTTAGGGTTAGGGTTAGGGTTAGGGTCAGGGTCAGGGTCAGGGTCAGGGTCAGGGTTTAGGGTTAGGTTTAGCATTAGGGTTAGCGTTAGGGTTAGGGTTAGGTTTAGGGTTAGCGTTAGGGGTTAGGGTTAGGGTTTAGGGTTAGGGTTAGGGTTAGGGTTAGGGTCAGGGTCAGTGTCAGGGGTCAGGGTCAGGGTCAGGGTTTAGGGTTAGGTTTAGCATTATGGTTAGCGTTAGGGTTAGGGTTAGGGCTAGGGCTATGGTTAGGGGTTAGGGTTAGGGTTAGGGTTGGGGTTGGGGTTAGGGTTGGGATTGGGGTTAGGGTTGGGGTTGGGTTTGGGTTTTGGGTTTGGCTTGGGGTTGGGGTTAGGGTTAGGGTTGGGGTTGGTGTTAGGGTTAGGGTTAGGTTTAGGGTTGGGGTTAGTGTTAGGGCTGAGGTAGGGTTAGGGTTAGGGTCAGTTTTAGGGTTAGGATTTAGGGTTATTCTTGGGTTAGTGCTATGGTTAGGGTTAGTGTTAGGTTTTAGGGTTTAGGATTAGTGTTAGGGTTAGTGTTAGGGCTAGAGATAGGGTTAGGGCTAGGGTTAAGGTTAGTGTTAGGGTTAATATTAGGGTTAGGGTTAGGTTTAGTTTAGTGTTAGGGTTAGGATTAGTGTTACTCTTAGGGTTTGGGTTAGCGTTAGGGTTAGGGTTAGGGTTTAGGGTTAGGATATGGATAGGGTTAGGGTTAAGATTAGGGTAAGGGCAAGGGCTAGGGTTAGGGTTATTGTTAGGGTTAGGGTTGGGTTAGGGTTAGGTGTAAGTGTAGGGGTAGGGTTAGGAATAGGGTTACGGTTAGGGGTTAGGGTTAGTGTTAGGGTTAGGGGTAGTGGTATGGGGATGGGTTGGGGTCAGGGTTAAGGTTAGTGCTATGGTTGGGTTAGGTTTTTGTTAGGGTTAGAATTAGGGATAGTGTTAGTGTTAGGGTAAGGGCTAGAGATAGGGTTAGGGCTGGGGCTATTGCTATGGCTATGGCTAGGGGTTAGAGTAGGGTTAGGGTTAGGGTTAGAGTTTTGGCATAGGGTATGGTTTGGGGTTATGGTTAGTGTTAGGGGTTAAAGTTAGGGTTAGGGTTAGAGTTATCAGTTAGTGGTAGGGGTACAGGTAGGGAAATGGGTTGAAGTTAGTGTTAGGTTTAGGGTTTGGTTACGGTTATGATTAGGGTTAGGGTATATGGTTTAGGGTTAGAGTTAGGGTTGGGTTTAGGGTTAGGGATGGAGTTAGGGTTAGGGTTCAGAGTTAAGATTAGGGTTAGATTTGGGGTTAGGGATTAGGGATAGAGGTAGGGGTATGGGTTGGGGTTAGGTTTAGGGTTAGCGTTGTGTTAGGGTTAGGGTTAGGGCTAGGATTAGGTTCAGAAATAGTGCCAGAGGTAGGGCTACGGCTAGGTGTAGGGTTAGGGTTTAGGGTTAGTGTTAGGTTTAGGGTTTAATGTTAGGGTTAGGGTTAGGGAAAGAGTTAGGGTTGGGTTAGTTTTAGGGTTTAGGGTTAGGGTTAGGGTTAGGTTTAGGGTTTAGGGTTCGGGTCAGGGTTAGGTTTATTGGTTAGGGTTAGTGTTAGGATTAGGGGTTAGGGTTAAGTTTAGTGGTAGGTTTAGGGGTTGTGGTTAGGGTTAGGGTTAGTTTGGTGTTTTTTTAGGGTTAGGTTTAATGTTTAGGGTTAGGGTAGGGTTAGGGTTTAGGGTTTCAGGATAGGGTTAGGGTTGAGTTAGGGTTAGAGTTATAGCTTACGTTTAGGGTTAGTGTTAGAGTTCCGGGTTTCGGTTTAGGATTAGGGTTAAAGTTAGGGTTAGGTTTAGGGCTGGGTTAGCGTTATGTTTAGGGTTAGGGCTAGGGCTAGGGATATGGTTAGGGCTTGGGCTAGGGCTTGGGCTAGGGATAGGGTTACGGTTAGCTTTAGGGATAGAGTTAGAGTAAGGGTTAGGGTTGGATTAGGTTTAGGGTTAGTGTTTAGGTTTAGGGTTAGGGTTAGTGATAGGATTTAGGTTTAGGTATAAGGTTAGGGTTAGAGGTAAGGTTAGGGGTTGTGGTTAGTGTTAGGTTTAGGGATAGGGTTAGGTTTCTGTTAGTGTTAGGGTTAGGGTTAGGGTTTAGTGTTAGGGTTAGGCTTAGGGTTAGGGTTAGGGTTTAGGGTTTAGGGTTTAGGGGTAGGGTTAGGTTTAATGTTAGGGTTAATGTTAGAAGTAGGGGTAGGGATAGGGGTGGTGGTTAAGGTTAGGATTAGTGTTAAGGTTAGGGTTGTGTTAGGGCTAGGGGTAAGGTTAGGTAGATGGGTAGTAGAAGGTTTACGGTTAGGGTTAGATGAGTTAGGGTTAAGATTAGGGATAGGGTTACGGTTAGGGTTAGGGTTAGGGTTTTGGGTAAGGTTTCGGGTTAGGGTTAGGTTAGGGTTAGGGTTAGGGTGTTAAGGTTTAAGGTTAGGGTTAGGGTTTGAGTTAGGGTTAGGTGTTAGGTTTATGGTAAGGTGTTAGGGTTAGGGATATGGGTAGAGGTAGGGGTAGAAACATTGGTTGGGGTTAGGGATAGGGTTAGGGCTGTGTTAGGGTTAGGGTTTAGGGTTTAGGGTTAGGGTTAGTGTTAAGGTTAGTGTTAGGGCTAGGGATAGGGTTAGGGCTAGGTCTGGGGCTCGGGATAGGGTTATGGCTAGGGTTTAGGGTTAAGGTAAGGGTTAGGATTAGGGTTGGGGTTTAGGGTTAGTGTTAGGGGTTGGAGTGAGGGTTAGGGTCAGGGTTGGGATAAGGTTAGGGTTGGGGTTAGGGTTGGGGTTTAGAGTTTAGGGGTAGGGTTATGGTTAGGGTTAGTGCTAGGGTTAGGTCTGGGGCTAGGGCTAGGGTTAGGGCTGGGCTAGGGCTAGGGTTAGAGTTAGGGTTGGGTGAGTTTTAGGGTTAGCGTTAGGGGTAGGGGTAGGGTTGGGTTAGGGTTAGGGTTAGGGGTAGGAGTAGGGTTAGGTTTTGGTTAGGTTTAGGGTTGGGGTAGGGGTAGGGGTAGGGTTAAAGGTATGTGTGGGTTAGGGTTAGGGTTAGGGTTGGGTTAGGGTTGGTGTTAGGGTTAGGGTTAGGGTTTGGTTTAGGGTTAGGGTTAGGGTTAGGGTTAGCGTTACTCGTAGGTTTAGGGTTAGAAAGGTTTAGTTAGGGTTAGGGTTAGGGGTTAGGGTTAGGGTTAGGGTTAGGGCTACGTTAGGCTTAGGGTTAGGGTTAGGGCTGCGTTGGTTAGGGTTAGGGTTGGGTTTGGGTTAGGTGTAGGTGTGGTGGGTTAGGTTAGGGTTGGGTTGGGGTGGGTTAGGTTAGGGTTGGGGTGTTGGGGTGGGTTGGGTCAGGGTTGGTTGGTGGTTGGGTTGGTTGTTGGGGTTGGTTGGGGTTGGTTAGGGTTGGGTTAGGGCTTGGTTGGGCTGGGCTGGCTAGGGTTAGGGTTAGGTTGGTTTGGTTTGGTGGGTTAGGGTTAGTTAGGGGTTGGTTAGGTTGGGGTTGGGGTGGGTTGGTAGGGTTTGGGTAGGTTGGGTTGGGTTGGTTTGGTTTGGGGGTGGGTTTGGTTGGGGTTGGTGCTGGGGTTGGTTTGGGCCTGGGCTGGGTTAGGGTTGGGTGGTTGGGTAGGGTTGGTGTTGGGGTTAGGTTGAGGGTTAGGTTAGCATTACTATTGGTTTATTGTTAGGGTTGGGTTAGGTTTGGGGTTGGGGTTGGGGTTGGGGTTAGGGTTGGGGTTAGGGTTAGGGTTGGGGTTGGGGTTAGGGTTAGGTTGGGTTAGGGTTAGGGTTGGGGTTGGGTTAGGTTTAGGGTTAGGGTTAGGGTTAGCGTTACTCTTAGGTTTAGGGTTAGGGGTTTAGGGTTAGGGTTAGGGTTAGGGTTAGGGTTAGGGTTTGGGTTAGGGTTAGGGTTAGGGTTAGCATTACTCTTAGGTTTAGGGTTAGAGAGTTTAGGTTTAGGGTTGGGTTTGGGTTGATTTGTAGGGTTAGGGTTACGTTTAGGGTTAGGGTTAGGGGTTACGCTTAGGGTTAGGGTTAGGGGTCAGGGTTAGGGTTAGGGTTAGTGTTTAGGGTTAGCTTTAGGGTTAGGGTTGCTGTTAGGGTTAGGTTTAGGGTTAGGGTCAGGGTCAGGGTCAGGGTTATGGTTAGGGTTAGCGTTAGGGTTACCATTAGCGTTAGGGTTAGCGTTAGCTTTAGGGTTAGGGGTTAGGGTTAGTGTTAGGGTTAGTGTTAGGGTTAGCGTTAGGGGTTAGGTTTAGGGTTAGTGTTAGGGGTTAGCTTTAGGGTTAGGGTTAGGGTTAATGTTGGGGTTGGGGTTAGGGTTGTAGTTGAGGTTAGGGTAAGGACTGGGGTTGGGGTTAGGGTTGGGATTGTTTGGTTTGGGGTTAGGGTTAGGGCTGGGGTTACGGTTAGGGTTTGGGTTAGGATGGGGTTGGAAGTTAGCATTGGGGTTGGGGTTAGCGTTAGTGTTGGGTTACAGTTAGGGTTAGGGTTGGTGTTAGGGTAAGTTTAGGGTTAGTGTTAAGTTTATGGTTCGGGTTAGGGATAGGTTTAGGACTAGGGCTGGGTGCTAGGACTAGGGATTGGTCTGGGGCTAGGGCTAGGGTTAGGGTTAGTGTTTAGTGTTGTGGTTAGTGTTAGAGTTAAGAGTAGGGATAGGGTGAGGGTTGGGGTTAGGGTTAGGGATAGTGTTAGGGTTAACGTTGGGGTTAGGGATTAGGGTTAGGGTTAGGTTTTGGGGTTAGGGTTAGGGAAAGAGTTTGGGCTTAGGATATGTGTTGGGGTTATAGTTAGGGTTAGGGTTAGGGTTGGGCCTGGGGCTCGGGTTGGGGTTAGGGTAGGGTTAGGGTAGGGTTGGTGTTGGGGTTAGGTTTGGGGTTAAGGTTAGCATTACTATTAGGTTTATTGTTAGGTTTAGGGTTAGGTTTAGGGTTTAGGGTTGGGGTTAGGGTTAGGGGTTAGGATTAGGGTTAGGGTTAGGGTTGGGGTAGGGTTTAGGGTTAGCGTTGGGGATAGGTTTAGTGTTGGGGTTGGGGTTAGGGTTTGGTTTAGGGTTAAGGTTAGGGTTAGGGTTAGGGTAGAGTGTTACTCTTGGGTTTGGGTTAGCAGAGGTTTATGGTTAGGGTTAGGGTTATGGTTAGGGTTAGGGGTTAGGGTTAGGGTTAGGGGTTAGGGTTACGGTTTGGTTTAGGGTTGGGTTAGGGTTAGGGTTTGAGTTAGCGTTACTCTTAGGTTTAGGGTAGGAGATGTTTAGGGTTAGGGTTAGGGTTATCCATAGGGTTAGGGTTAGGTGTTTTGGTTAGGGATAGTGTTAGGGTTAGGGTTAGGGTTTGGTTTAGGGTTAAGGTTAGGTTAGGGTTTGGTTTGGGGTTGGGGTTAGGGTTAGGTTTAGGGTTAGCGTTACTCTTGGGTTTAGGGTTAGAAGAGGTTTAGGGTTGGGGTTGGGGCTTGGGGTTAGGGTTAGTGTTGGGGTTAGGCTTAGGGTTGGGGTTTGGTTTAGGGTTAGGGTTAGGGTTAGGTTTAGGTTTAGCGTTCCTCTTAGGTTTAGGGTAAGGAGGTTTAGGGTTAGGGTTGGGTTTGGGGTTAGGGTTAGGGTTAGGCTTAGGGTTAGGGTTTGGTTTAGGGTTAGGCTTGGGGTTAGGGTTTGGTTTAGGGTTAGGGTTAGGGCTGGTTTAGGGTTAGGGTTAGGGTTAGGGTTTAGGGTTAAGGTAAGGGTTAGGGTTTGGTTTAGGGTTAGGGTTAGGGTTAGGTTTAGGGTTAGCGTTACTCTTAGGTTTAGGGTTAGGGTTTAGGGTTAGGGTTAGGGTTATACTTTAGGGTTAGAGTTGGGGTTAGGTTTAGGGTTTTGGTTGGGTTAGGGTTAGGGTTGGAGTTAGGGTTTAGGGTTAGGGTTGGGGTTAGGGTTAGGGTTAGGGGTTAGCTTTGGGGGTTAGGGTTAGGGTTAGGGTCTGGGTTAGGGTTTGGTTTAGGGTTGGGGTTAGGGTTAGGGTTAGGTTTAGCGTTGCTCCTAGGTTTAGGGTTAGAAGAGGTTTGGGGTTAGGGTTGGGGTTGGGGTTGGGGTTAGGGTTGGGGCTTAGGTTTGGTTTGGTTTAGGGTTAGGCTTAGGGTTAGGGTTTGGTTTTGGGTTAGGGTTAGGGTTACCTTGGGTTTAGGGTTAGGTTTTAGGGTTAGGGTTAGGGTTAGGGTTTGGTTTAGGGTTTTAGGGTTAGGGTTTAGGTTTAGCGTTACTCTTAGGTTTAGGGTTAGGGTTTAGGGTTAGGGTTGGGTTAGCTTTAGGGTTAGAGTTGTGGTTAGGTTAGGGTTTTGGTTGGGTTAGGGTTAGGGTTGGGGTTGGTTTAGGGTTAGTGTTGGTGTTAGGGTTAGGGTTAGGGTTAGCTTTAGGGTTTGGGGTTAGGGTTAGGGTTTAGGGGTTAGGGTTAGGGTTAGGGTTAGTTTTAGGGTTTAGGGTTAGGGTTAGTGTTAGGGTTAGGATTGTTGGGTATGGTTGGGTTGGGTTTAGGGTTGGGTTAGGGTTAGGGTTTGGTTGGGGTTAGGGTGTTAGGATTTGGTTTAGGGTTAGGGTAGGATTAGGGTTAGGGTTAGGGTTAGGGTTAGGGCTGGATATGTTTAAGGCTAGGGCTTAAACTTCCTGCTAGGGCTAGGGATAGGTCTGGGGCTGGGGCTGGGTTAGGGTTAGGGTTAGGGGTAGGGGTAGGGGTAGGGGTTAGGGTTAGGTTTAGGGTTAGTGTTAGGGTTAAGGTTAGGGTTAGGGATTAGTGTTAGGGTTAGGGTTAGGGTTTCGGGTTAGGGTTAGGGGAAGAGTTTAGGCCTAGGTTATGTGTTAGGGTTAAAGTTAGGGTTAGGGTTAGGGAGTTAGACCTGGGGCTAGAGTTAGGATTAGGGTAGGGTTAGGGGTTTGGCGTTGGGGTTAGGTTTAGGGTTAGGGTTAGCGTTACTGTTGGGTTAGTGTTAGGGTTAGTGTTGGGGTTAGGGTTTACAGTTAGGGTGAGGGTTAGGGTTAGGGTTAGGGTTAGGGTTAGGGTTGGGGTTGGGGTTAGGGTTAGGTTTGGGGTTAGTGTTAGGGTTAGGTTTTGGGGTTGGGGTTTAGGTTGGGGTTAGGGTTAGGGTTAGGGTTAGGGTAGAGTTTAGGCCTGGGATATGTGTTAGGGTTGGGTTAGGTTTAGGGTTAGAGTGAGGCCTAGGCTAGGGTTAGGAATAGGGTAGGGTTAGGTTGTGGTTAGGCGTTGGGTTTAGGTTTAGTGTTAGGGTTAGCGTTACTATTAGGTTTATTGGTTAGGGTTAGGGTTTAGGGTTAGGGTTAGGGTTAGGGGTTAGGATTAGGGTTAGGGTTAGGGTTGGGGTTAGGGTTAGGTTTGGGTTTGGGGTTAGGGTTGGGGTTAGTGTTGGGGTTAGGGTTAGGGTTGGGGTTGGGGTTAGGGTTTAGGTTTGGGGTTATGGTTAGGGTTAGGGTTGGTGTTAGGGTTAGGGTTAGGGTTAGGGGTTAGGGTTAGGGTGAGGTTAGGTTTGGGGTTAGGGTTAGGGTTAGGTTAGGGTTAGGGTTGTGATTTGGTTAGTGTTAGGGTTAGGGGTTAGGGTTAGGGGTTAAGTTTAGGGTTAGGGTTAGGGTTTGGTTTGGGGTTAGGATTAGGGTTATTGTTAGGGTTAGGGTTTAGGGTTTAGGGTTAGGGTTAGGGTTAGGGTTAGGGTTGGGTTTGGTTAGGGTTAGGGTTAGTGTTAGTGTTAGGGGTTTTGGTTAGGGTTGGGGTGATGTTTTGGTGTTAGCGTTAGGGTTAGGTTTAGTGTTTGGGGTAAGGGTTGGGGTTAGGGGTTAGGTTTAGGATTAGGGTTGGGGTATAGGGTGGGCATTAGGGTTGGGGTTAGTGTTAGGGTTAGGGTCAGGGTCTGGTCATGTCAGGGTCTGGGTCATTGGTCAGGGTCAGGATTTATGGTTAGGGTTAGCATTAGACTTAGCGTTAGGGTTAGCATTAGGGTTAGGGGTTGGGGTTGGGGTTAGGGTTAGGGTGAGGTTTGGTGGTGCTTAGGGTTGGGGTTAGGGTTGGGTTTGGGTTTAGGGTTGGGGGTTAGGGTTAGGGGTTAGGGTTAGGGGTTAGGGTTAGGTTTGATTTAGGTTGGGGTTACGGTTGGGTTAGGGTTAGGTGTTAGGGTTAGGGTTAGGGTTAGGATTAGGGTTAGGGTTAGGGTTAGGTTGGGGTTAGGGGTTAGGGTTAGGGTTAGGGTTTAGGGTTAGTGTTAGGGTTAGGGTTAGGGTTAGGGTTAGGGTTAGGGTTAGGGGTTTGATTTAGGGTTAGGATTAGGGTTATTGTTAGGGTTAGGGTTTGGGGTTTGGGGTTAGGGGTTAGGGTTGGGGGTTAGGGTTGGGGTTTGGTTAGGGTTAGGGTTAGTGTTAGTGTTAGGGTTTTTGGTTAGGGTTAGGGTGAGGTTTTGGTGTTAGCGTTAGGGTTAGGGTTATGGTGGAGTAGGGGTTAGGGTTGGGGTTGGGGTTAGGGTTGGGTTTGGGGTTGGGGTTTTGATTGGGGTTGGGGTTAGGGTTAGGGTTGGGGTTAGGATTGGGGTTAGGGTTAGGGTTGGGTTTAGGGTTAGGGTTGGGATTGGTGTTAGGGTTAGGGTTGGGGTTAGGTTTGGGGTTGGGGTTAGTGTTAGGGTTAGGGTTAGGGTTCAGTGTTTAGTGTTAGAGTTAGGGTTATGGTTAGGGTTGGTTTAGGGTTGGGGTTAGGAGTAGGGCTAGGTTTGGGGCTAGTGCTGGAGCTAGGGTTAGGGAGCTAAGGCTAGGGGCTGGGGCTAAGACTAGGGGTTAGGGTTGGGGGTAGGGTTGGGGTTAGGGTTGAGGTTAGTGTTAGGGATAGGGTTAGGCTGGGGTTAGGGTTAGGGTTAGTATTTAGGGGTTAGGGTTAGGGTTAGGGGTAGGGGTAGGGTTAGTGATGTTGTTAGGGTTAGGGTTGGGTTAGGGTTAGGGTTAGGGTTAGGACTAGCGATAGGATTAGTGTTAGGGTTTAGGGTTTAGGGTTAGGGATAGGGTTAGGGTTGGGTTAGGGTTAGGGTTAAGGTTAGGGTTTAGGGTTTATGGTTAAGTAAGGGTTAGGGTTAGGGCTAGGGATAGGGTTAGAGCAAGGGATAGTGCTAGGGCTATGGTTAGGGTAAGTTTAGGATTAGGGTTACGGGTAGGGGTAGAGTTATGATTTCTTGTTAGGGTTTAGGGTTAGGTTTATGGTTGGATTACAGTTAGGGTTAGGGTTAGGGTGTAGGAGTTTGGGTTAAGGTTAATGTTAGGGATAGGGTTTAGGGTTGGGGTTAGGTTTAGGTTTAGGATTTGGGGTTTGCGTAGGGTTAGCGTTAGGGTTAGGATTAGGCTGTAGAGTATGGGGTTAGGGTTAGTGTTAGGGTTATGCTTGGGGTTAGGATTAGCCTTGGGGGTTAGGGGTTAGGGTTGGGGTTAAGGTTAGTGTTAGATTTAGGGTTAGGATTAGGGTTAGTGTTAGCATTAGGGTTAGGTTGGTGTTAGTGTTACGGTTAGGATTAGGTTTAGGGTTAGGGTAGGGTTACGGTTGGGGTTGGGTTTAGGGTTAGGGGTAGGTTAGGCCTATGGCTGGGGTTGGGGCTCGGGCTTGTTCTGGGTCTAAGGCTATGGCTAGGGCTAGGGTTAGGGTAAGGGTTAGGTTTAGTTTTTTGGGGTTTAGGGTTGGCGTTGGGTTTAGGGTTAGGGTTAGGGCAGGGTTGGGGTTAGGGTTAGGGGTTAGTGTTGGGTTTGGGGTTGGGGTTAGGATTAGTGTTAGGGTTAGGGTTAATCTTGGGGTTAGGAGTTTAGGGTTGGGGTTACGGTTATGGTTAGGGTTATGGTTACGGTTGGGGTTAGGGTTAGAGTGAGGGATAGGGTTTGGGGTTAGGGTTAGGGTGAGTGTTAGTGTTGGTGTTAGGGTTAGGATTAGGGTTAGTGTTAGGGTTAGGGTTACGTTTGGGTTGGGGTATGTTTGGGGTTAGGGTTGGAGTTGGGTTGGGGTTAGGTTTGGGGTTAGTGTTACTCTTAGGGTTAGGATTAGAAGAAGTTTAGATTTGGGGTTGGGGTTAGAACAGTGTTAGGGTTACGGTTGGGGTTAGGGGTTAGGGTTGGGGTTTGGGGTTTAGGGTTAGGGTTAGGGTTGAGGGTTCAGGTTAGGGTTAGGTTTTAGTGTTAGGGTTAGTGTTATTGGTTGGGGTTATGGTTAGGTTTAGGTTTAGGGTTAGGCTTAGTGTTGGGGTTAGTGTTAAGTTTAGGGTTAGGGGAGGGTTAGGGTTCAGGGTGGCGTTGGGGTTAGCGTTGGCGTTAGGTTTAAGGTTGGGGTTAGTGTTAGGGTTTATGGTTTAGTGATAGGGTGAGGGACAGAGTTGGGTTTAGGGTTAGGGTTGGGTTAGGGTTGGGGTTAGGTTTGGGGCTAGTGCTAGGGCTGGGGCTACGGTTATGTTTGGGCTTAGGGGTAGGGGTAGGGTTGGGGTTGTGGCTAGTGTTACTGTTGGGGTTAGGGTAGAAGAGGTTTAAGTTTAGGGTTACGGTTAGAATAGGGTTAGATTTAGGTTTAGGATTTGGGGTTAGGGTTAGTTTACGGTTAGGGTTGGGGTTTAGGGTTAGGGTTAGGTTCATTGTTTTGGGTTAGGGTTAGGGTTGAGGAAGAGGTATGTTAGGGGTTGTGGTTAGGGTTAGGGTTAGGGTTAGGGTTCAGTGTTAGGATTGGGGTTAGGGATAGAGGTAGGGTTATGGTTGGGGTTTGGTTAGGGTTAGGGTTAGGGGTAAGGGTAAGGCTAGGTTTAGGGCTAGCACTAGGGCTAGGTTTAGGGTTACCGTTAGGGATAGGGGTAGGGTTAGTGGTTGAGGTTAGTGTTAGGCTTAGGGTTGGGGTTGGGGTTAGTGTTTGGGGTTAGGGTTAGGTGTGGGGGTAGGGGTACAGTTAGTGTTGTTGCTAGGGTTGGGGTTAGGGTTAGTGTTGGGTTAGGGTTAGGGGTTAGGGGTAGGGTTAGGGTTAGGGATAGGGCTGGGTTTAGGGACAGGGCTAGTGCTGGGGCTGGAGCTAGAGCTAGGGCAAAGTTTGGGGTTAGGGTTGGTGTTTGGGGTTGGGGTTGGGGTTAGGCTTTGGGGTTGGGGTTAGTGTTATGGGTTGGGGTTAGGGTTAGGATTAGTTTAGATTTAGGTTTAGGTTTAGGGTTAGTGTTAGTGTTAGGTGTGGGGTTGGGGGTTAGTGTTAGGGTTAGGTTTAGGGTTAGGGTTAGGGTAGGTTCATGGTTAGTGTTTGGGTTGGGGGTAGGGTAGGGGTTGGGGTTAGCGTTACTGTTAGGGTTAGGGTTAGAAGAGGTTTAGATTTGGGGTTAGGGTTAGAATAGGGTTAGGCTTGGGGTTAGGGTAGGGTTAGGGTTAGAGTTGGGGTTAGGGTTAGGGGAGGGGTAGGGTAGGGGGTAGGATTAGGGGTTGGGGTAGTGTTGGGGTTAGGGTTGGGTTAGGGTTAGGGTTAGGGTTAGGTTTGAGGCTGAGTGCTGGGGCTGGGACTAGGGTTAGGTGGTTGGGGTAAGGGTAGGATTAGGGGTTGAGGTTAGTGTTCGGGTTAGGGTTAGGGTTGGGTTAGGGGTTAGGGTTAGGTTTGGGATTAAGGTTAGTGTTGAGTGTTAGGTTTAGTGTTAGGGCTAGTTTTAGGGGTTAGGGTTTATGGTTTAGGGTTAGGGTTGGGGCTGGGGTTGTTTTTGGGGCAGGGGCTAGTGCTGGGGCTGGGGCTACAGCTGGGAGCTAAGGTTGGGGTTAGTGTTTAGGGTTTAGTGTTAGCTTTAGGTTTAGGATTTAGGGTTTAGTGTGGGTTTAGGGGGTAGGGTTAGGGTTGGTGTTGGGTTTTAGGGTTTAGGATTAGGCTTAGGGTTAGGGTTAGGGCTAGGGATAGGGTTAGGGCTAGGGTTAGGGTTAGGATTAGGGGTTAGGGGTTACGGGTAGGTGTAGGGGTGGGAGTAGGGGAAGGTGTATGGCTTGGGGTTGGGGTTGGGTTAGGTTTGGGTTTGGGTTGGGTTGGGTTTGGGTTTCGAGTTTATGGTTAGGGTTAGTCTTAGGGCTAGGGATAGGGTTAGGGCTATGGCTAGTTCTGGGGCTAATGTTGGGGTTAGGGTTAGGGTTAGTGTTAGGGGTTACAGGCAGCCGTAGGGGTAGTGGTTTGTGTTTGTGTTAGGGTTATCTTTAGGGTTGGGTTAGGGTTAGGGTTAGGGTTGAGGGTTTAGGGTTGGGGTTTAGGGTTTAGGGTTAGGGTTAGGATTATTGGGGTTAGGGTTGGGGCTAGGCTGCTCGGGTTGGGGCTGGGGCTGGGGCTGGTGTAAGGTTAGGATTAGGTTTTGGGGTTAGGGTTGGGGTTGGGGTTAGGATTAGGGCTGGGGCTGGGGCTAGGGCTGGGGTTAGGGTTAGGGTTGGGTTTGGGGTTACGGTAGGGTTAGGGTTAGGGTTGGGGTTGGGGTTGGGGTTAGGGTTAGCGTTACTGTTAGGTTAGGGGGTAAGAAGAGGTTTAGATTTGGGGTTAGGTTTAGCGTTAAGGGGTTCGGGTTAGGGTTGGGGGTTAAGGTTACGGGTAGGGGTAGTGGTAGTGGTAGAGGAAGGGGTATGGGTTGGGGTTAGGGTTAGGGTTAGTGTTAGGGTTGGGTTAGTGTTAGGGTTAGCATTGAGGTTAGGGTTTTATGGTTTATGGTTATGGTTATGTTTAGGTTTAGGGCTAGGGCTAGGGTTAGGGCAAGGGGGTAGGGCTAGGGCTAGGGTTAGGGTTGGGGTTAGGGTTCTGGGTTATAGTTAGGGATATTGTTAGGGTTGGGGTTATGGTGGGGTCGGTGTTAGGGTTGGGGTTGGGGTTAGGGTTGGGATTGGTGTTAGGGTTAGGGGTTGGGGTTGTGGTTAGGGTTGGGGTTTGGGGTTGGGGGTTGGGGTTGGTGTTAGGGTTAGGGGTTGGGGTTAGGGTTGGTGTTAGGTTTGGGGTTTAGGGTTAGGGTTAGCTTAGGGTTAGGGTTATAGTTAGGGTTTAGGGTTAGTGTTAGTGTTGGGGTTGGGGTTAGGGTTAGGGGTGGGGTTAGGGGGTTGGGTTAGGGTTAGAGTTAGGGTTTGGTTTGGGGTTAGGATCAGGGTTATTGTTTAGGGTTAGGGTTTAGGGTTTAGGGGTTAGGGTTAGGGTTAAGGTTAGGGTTAGGGTTAGGGTTTGGTTGGGGTTACGGTTAGTGTTAGTGTTAGGGATTTTGGTTAGGGTTAGGATGAGGTTTTGGTGTTAGCGTTAGGGTTAGGGTTATGGTGGAGTAGGGGTTAGGGTTGGGATTGGGGTTAGGGTTTTGATTGGGGTTGGTGTTGTGGTTAGGGTTGGGGGTTAGGGTTAGGGTTAGGGTTGGGTTTAGGGTTAGGGTTGGGATTGGTGTTAGGGTTAGGGTTGGGGTTAGGGTTAGGGTTGGGGTTAGTGTTAGGGTTAGGGTTAGGGGTTCAATGTTTTGGGTTAGGATTAGGGTTATGGTTAGGGTTGGTTTAGGGTTAGGGTTAGGAGTAGGGCTAGGTTTGGGGCTGAGTGCTGGGGCTGGGGTTAAGGCTAGGGGCAAGAAGGCTGGGGGCTAGGGCTAAGACTGGGGTTAGGGTTAGGGGTAGGGTTAGGGTTGGGGTTGAGGTTAGTGTTGGGGTTAGGGTTAGGCTGGGGTTGGGGTTAGGGTTAGTATTTAGGGTTAAGGGTAGGGGTATGGTTAGTGATGTTGTTAGGGTTAGGGTTATGGTTAGGGTTAAGGTTGGCTTTGGTGTTAGGTTTTAGGATTTGGGCTTAGGGTTAGGGTTAGGGTTAGGGTTAGGGATAGGTTTGGGGCTAGGGTTGAGTGTTAGGATTAGGGGTTAGGTTATGTGTAGGAGTCGGGGTAGCGGAAGGGGAAGGGGTATGGCTAGGGGTTAGGGTTGGGGTTGGGGTAAGGGTTGGGATAGGGTTAGGGTTAGGGCTAGGGATTGGGATAGAGCTGGGGATAGTGCTGGGGCTGGGGTTAGGGTCAGGGTTAGGGGTTAGGTTTAGGGTTAGGTTTAGGGTGTGGGGTTAGGAATTGTGGTTGGGGTTAGGGTTATGGTTATGGTTGGATTAGGGTTAGGGTTGGGGTTAGGGTGTGGAGTTTGGGGTTAGGGTTAGTGTTAGGGTTAGGGTTTAGGGTTGGTGTTAGGTTTGGGGTTTGGGATTTGGGTTTGGGTTAGGGTTGGGGTGATGGTTGGGGTTAGGGTGTGGGTTTAGGGTTAGGGTTTAGTGTTGGGGTTAGGCTTTGGGGTTAGGGGTTGGGGGTTAGAGTTAGGGTTGGGTTTAGGGGTTAGGGTTAGGGTTGGGGTTGGGGTTGGGGTTAGGGTTACGGTTAGGGTTAGGGTTGGGGTTAGGGTTAGGGTTAGGGTTAGGGTTAGGGTAGGCTTAGGGTTAGAGTTGGGGTTTGGGGTAGGGTTATGGTTATGGTTAGCTTTACTGTTAGGGTTAGGGTTAGAAAAGTTTAGGTTTGGGGTTAGGGTTAGGGAGTGTTAGGGTTGGGGTTTAGGCTATTAGGGTTATGGTTGGCGTTTAGGATTTGGGGTTAGCTTTATGTTAGGGTTAGGGGTTGGGGTTAGGATAGGGTTAGGGCTAAGGTTGGGGTTAGGGTTATGGTTGGGTTGGGGGTAGGGTTAGTATTGGGGTGGGTTTGGGGCTAGGGATAGGGTTAGGTCTAGGGTTAGGTTTATGATTTGGGGTTAGGGTTACGGGTAGGGATAGGGGAAGGAGTATGTCTTGGGGTTATGGTTAGGGTTAGGGTTAGGGTTGGGTTAGGGTTAGGTTTGGGGTTTAGGGTTGAGGTAGAGAGTTAGGGTTAGGGTTATGGTTAGCTTTATTCTTAGGGTTAGGGTTAGAAGGGTTTAGGTTTCGGGTTTATGGTCAGAATAGGTTTAAAGTTATGATTGGGGATTAGGATTGGGGTTAGCATTTATGATTTAGGGTTAGGGTTAGTTTAGGGTTGGGTTTAGGTTTGGGGTTAGGGTTAGTATTGGGTTGGGGTTAGGGCTAGAGATAGGGTATGGCTAGGGTTAGGGGTTAGGGCTAGGGATTAGGGTTACGGGTAGGGTTAGGGAAGGGGTATGGCTTGGGGTTAGGGTTAGGGTTAGGGTTGTGTTAGAGTTAGGGTTAGGGTTAGGGGTTAGGGTTAGTGTTAGGGTTGGGGTTAGGGTTTGATTTAGGGTTAGGGTTAGGGTTAGTGTTACTCTTAGGTTTAGGGTTAGAAGAGGTTTGGGGTTACGGTTGGGGTTAGGGTTAGGGTTAGGGATTTTGGTTAGGGTTAGGGTTAGGGCTAGGGGTTGGGGTTAGGGTTAGGTGTTGGGGTTAGGGTTATGGCTAGGAATAGGGTTAGGGCTAGGGTTAGGGTTGGGGCTGGGATTAGGGTCACGGGTAGGGTTAGGGAAGGGTTATGGCTTGGTTGGGGTTAGGGTTAGGGTTGGGTTAGGGTTATGATTAGGGTTATGTTAGGATTATGGTTTAGTGTTTAGGGTTAGGGTTACGGGTTGGGGTTAGGGTTAGCGTTACTGTTAGGGTTAGGGTAGGATTAGAATAGGGTTGGGGTTAGGGTTAGGGTAGGGTTAGAGTTAGGGTTGGGGTTAGGGATAGTGTTACGGTTGTTGTTAGCTTTACTGTTAGTGTTAGGGTTAGAAGGGGTTTGGGTTTAGGGTTAGGGTTAGAATAGGGTTAGGGGTTAGGTTTAAGGAATCAGGGTTACCATTAGGTTTATGATTTAGTGTTAGGATTAGGTTAGGGTTAGGGTTAGTGTTTGGGTAGGGTTAGGATTAGGGATGGGTTAGGGGTTAGGGGTTAGTATTGGGTTAGGATTAGGGCTAGTGGTGCGGTTGGGGCTAGGGTTAGGGGTTAGGGTTAGGGATTAGGGTTATGGGTAGGGATAGGGGAAGGGGTATGTCTTGGGGTTATGGTTGGGGTTAGGGTTAGGGTTGGGTTGGGGTTAGGTTTAGGGCTTGGGGTTTAGGGTTAAGGTAGAGTTAGGGTTAGGGTTATGGTTAGCTTTATTCTTGGGGTTAGGGTTAGAAGGGTTTAGGTTTCAGGTTATGGTTAGAATAGGGTTAAAGTTATGATTAGGGAATTAGGATTAGGGTTAGCATTTATGATTTAGGGTTAAGGTTAGTTTAGGGTTAGGGTTAGGTTTAGGTTTAGGGTTAGGGTAAGTATTGGGTTGGGGTTAGGGCTAGAAATAGGGTATGTCTGGGGTTAGGGTCAGGGCTAGGGATTAGGGTTATGGGTAGGGTTAAGGGAAGGGATATGGCTTGCGGTTGGGGTTAGGGTTAGGGTTGGGTTGGGGTTAGGGGTTAGGGTTAGTGTTAGGGTTAGGGGTTAGGGTTAGGGTTAGGGTTTGATTTGGGGTTAGGTTTGGGGTTAGGGTTAGGGTTACTCTTAGGTTTGGGGTTAGAAGGGTTTAGGGTTAGGAGCTAGGGTTATGGATTTTGGTTGGCGTTGGGGTTGGGGCTAGGGGTTGGGGTTGGGTTTAGGTGTTAGGGTTGGGGTTAGGGTTATGGCTAGGAATAGGGTTAGGGCTAGGGTTAGGGTTAGGGCTGGGATTAGTGTCATGGGTAGGCTTAGGGTAAGGGGGTATGGCTTGGGCTGGGGTTGGGGTTAGGGTTGGGTTAGGGTTATGATTAGGGTTATGTTAGGGTTATGGTTTAGTTTTTAGGGTTGGGGTTATGGTTAGGGTTGGGGTTAGCGTTACTGTTAGGGTTAGTGTTAGGATTAGAATAGGGTTAGGGTTAGGGTTAGGGTAGGGTTAGAGTTAGAGTTGGGGTTAGGGATAGTGTTACGGTTATGGTTAGCTTTACTGTTAGTGTTAGGGTTAGTAGAGGTTTAGGTTTAGGGTTAGGGTTAGAATAGGGTTAGGGTTAGGTTTAGGGAATCAGGGTTACCATTAGAGTTTATGATTTAGTGTTAGGATTAGGTTAGGGTTAGGGGTTGGTGTTAGGGTGGGGTTAGGGTTAGGATTAGGGATGGGTTGGGGTTAGGGTTAGGGTTAGTATTGGGTTAGGATTGGGGCTAGTGGTACAGTTGGGGCTAGGGTTAGGGTTAGGGTTAGGGATTAGGGTTACGGGTAGGGATAGGGGAAGGGTATGTCTTGGGGTTATGGTTAGGATTAGGGTTAGGGTTGGGTTAGGGTTAGGTTTGAGGGTTTTAGGGTTTAGGGTTAAGGTAGAGTTAGGGTTAGGGTTATGGTTAGCTTTATTCTTGGGGTTAGGGTTAGAAAGGTTTAGGTTTCAGGTTATGGTTAGAATAGGGTTAAAGTTATGATTAGGGAGTTGGGATTAGGGTTAGCATTTATGATTTAGGGTTAAGGTTAGTTTAGGGTTAGGGTTAGGTTTAGGTTTAGGGTTAGGGTTAGTTTGGGTTGGGATAGGGCTAGAAATAGGGTATGTCTGGGTTAGGGTCAGGGCTAGGGATTAGGGTTACGGGTAGGGTTAGGGAAGGGGTATGGCTTGCGTTTAGGGTTAGGGTTAGGGATGGGTTAGGGTTAGGGGTTAGGGTTAGTGTTAGGGTTAGGGGCTTAGGGTTAGGGTTTGGTTTAGGGTTAGGTTTAGGGTTAGGGTTAGTGTTACTCTTAGGTTTAGGGTTAGAAGGGTTTAGGGGTTAGGTTTAGGGTTATGGATTTTGGTTAGTGTTGGGGTTAGGGCTAGGGGTTAGGGTTAGGGTTAGGTGTTAAGTTAGGGTTATGGCTAGGAATAGGGTTAGGGGTAGGGTTAGGGTTAGGGCTAGGGATTAGGGTCATGGGTAGGCTTAGGGGAAGGGGCATGGCTTGGGCTAGGGTTAGGGTTAGAGTTGGGTTAGGGTTAGGATTAGGGTTATGTTAGGGTTATGGTTTAGTGTTTAGGGGTTATGGTTAGGGTTAGGGTTAGGGTTAGGGTTGGCGTTACGGTTGGGGTTAGGGTTAGGATTAGAATAGGTTTAGGGTTAGGGTTAGGGTAGGGTTAGGGTTAGAGTTGGGGTTAGGGTTAGTGTTACGGTTATCGTTAGCTTTACTGTTAGTGTTAGGGTTAGAATAGGTTTAGGTTTAGGGTTAGGGTTAGAATAGAGTTGGGGTTAGGTTTAGGAATCAGGGTTACCGTTAGAGTTTATGATTTAGTGTTAGGATTAGGTTGGGGTTAGGGTTAGTGCTAGGGTAGGGTTAGGGTTAGGGATGGGTTAGGGTTAGGGTTAGTACTGGGTTGGGATTAGGGCTAGTGGTACTGTTAGGGCTAGGGTTAGGGTTAGGGTTAGGGATTAGGGTTATGGGTAGGGTTAGTGGAAGGTGTATGGCTTGGTGTTAGGGTTAGGGTTTGGGTTGGGTTAGAGTTATGGTTTATGATTTAGGGTTACGGGTAGGGTTAGGGCTAGGGTTACGGTTAGGACTAGGGCTAGTGCTAGGGCTAGGGTTAGGGTTAAGGTTAGTGTTAGGGTTTGGGTTAGGGTTCGGGTGTTGGTTGGTGTTGGGGTTAGCGTTAGGTTTAGGAGTAGTGTTTAGTGTTAGGGTTAGGGTTTATGGTTTAGGGATAGGGTGAGGCATAGAGTTAGGGTTAGGGTTAGGGTTGGGTTAGTGTTGAGTGTTAGGTTTAGTGCTAGGGCTAGGATTAGGGCTAGGGCTGGGGCTGGGGGCTATGGTTGGGTTAGGGTTAGGGGTTGGGGTAGGGTTGAAGTTGTGGTTAGTGTTACTGTTAGGGTTAGCATAGAAGGGTTTGGGTTTAGGGTTAGGGTTAAGGTTAGGTTCATTTTAGTGTTAGGGTTAGGGATGAGAGAAGGTGTAGGTTTAGGGGTTGTGTTTAGTGTTAGGGTTACGGTTGGGGTTCAGTGTTTGGGGTTAGGGTTACGGATAGAGTTGGGGTTATGGTTAGGGTTGGTTTAGGGTTAGGGTTAAGAGTAAGGCTAGGTTTGGGACTAGTGCTAGGGCTAGGGTTAAGGCTAGGGCTAAGGCTAGGGCTGGGGCTAAGACTGGGTTTAGGGTTAGGGGTAGGGTTAGGGTTAGGGGTTGAGGTTAGTGTTAGGGTTAGGGTTAGGCTGGGGTTAGGGTTGGGGTTAGTATTTGGGGTTAGGGGTAGGGGTAGGGGTAGGAGTAGTGTTAGTGTTGTTGTTAGGGTTAGGGTTGGGTTAGGGTTAGGGTTAGGGCTAGGGATAGGGTTAGGGATAGGGTTAAGGTTAGGGTTTAGAGTTTAGGGTTAGGGATAGGGTTAGGGTTGGGTTAGGGTTAGGGTTAAGGTTAGGGTTTAGGGTTAGGGATAGGTTTAGGATTAGGGCCAGGGTTAGGGTTAGAGCTAGGGATAGTGCTAGGGATAAGGTTGGGGTTAAGTTTAGGGATAGGAGTAGGGGTAGGGGTAGAGTTAGGACTTCTTGTTAGGGTTAGGGGTTAGGTTTATGGTTGGATTAGGGTTAGGGTTAGAGTGTAGGGTTTAGGGTTAAGGTTAATGTTAGGGATAGGGTTTAGGGTTTAGGTTTACGTTTGGGATTTAGGGTTTGGGTAGGGTTAGGATTAGGGTGTAGAGTATAGGGTTAGGGTTGGTGTTAGGGTTATGCTTAGGGTTAGGATTAGCCTTAGGGGTTAGGGTTAGGGTTAGGGCTAAGGTTAGTGTTAGATTTACGGTTGGGATTAGGGCTAGTGTTAGCATTAGGGTTAGGGTTGTGGTTAGTGTTAGGGTTAGCATTAGGTTTGGGGTTACGGTAGGGTTGGGGTTGGGGTTGGGGTTAGGGTTAGGGGTAAGGTTAGGCCTATGGATAGGGTTAGGGCTAGGGCTGGTGCTAGAGCTAGGGCTACGGCTGGGGCTAGGGTCAGGGTAGGGGTTAGGGTTTAGGGTTAGGGTTATGGTTATGGTTGAGGTTAGGTTTTTAGGGTTTAGGGTTAGCATTAGGGTTAGGGTTAGGGCACAGTTGGGTTTAGGGTTGGTTTAGGGTTGGGGTTAGTGTTAGAGTTTGGGGTTAGGGTTAGGCTTAAGGTTATGGTTAGGGTTACGGTTACTGTTAGGGTTAGGGGTTAGGGTTAGGGTTAGAGTGAGGATAGAGTTTAGGGTTAGGGTTAGGGTGGTGTTGGTGTTAGTGTTAGGGTTGGGGTTACAGTTAGTATTAGGGTTTGGATTAGGTTTATGGTTATGGTATGTTTAAGGTTAGGGTTGGGGTTGGGGTTGGGGTTGGATTTAGGGTTAGTGTTACTGTTAGGGGTTAGGGTTAGAAGAAGTTTAGATTTTGGGTTGGGTTAGAACAGGATTAGGGTTACGGTTGGGGTTAGTGTTAGGGTTAGGGTTAGGGTTTAGGGTTTAGGGTTAGGGTTAGGGTTAGGGTTCAGGTTAGGGTTAGGCTTTAGTGTTAGGGTTAGGGTTATTGGTTAAGGTTATGGTTGGGGTTGGGGTTGGGGTGTGTTAGGGTTGGTGTTAAGTTTAGGGTTAGGGTAGGGTTAGGGTTCGGGTTGGTGTTGGGGTTAGCGTTAGCATTAGGTTTAGGGTTGGGGGTAGGGTTAGGGTTTATGGTTTAGAGATGGGTTGAGGATAGATTTAGGGTTAGGGTTAGGGTTGGGTTAGGGTTAAAGTTAGCTTTAGGGGTTAGGGTTAGGGTTGGGGGTTAGGGTTAGAATTTAGAGGTTAGGATTAGGATTTAGTGTTAGGGATAGGGTTGGGGTTTGGTGTTGGGGCTAGGGTTTGAGTTAGGGTTAGGGGTTAGGTTTGGGTGTGGGTTTGCGGGTTGGGGTTAGGGTTAGGATTAGGGATAGGGGTAGTCGTGGGTTTAAAGGTATGTGTGGGTTGGGGTTAGGGTTAGGGTTGGGTTGGGTTTAGGGTTGGGGTTAGGGTTTGGTTTAACATTAGGGTTGGGGTTAGCGTTACTCTTGGGTTTAGGGTTAGAAGAGGTTTGGGGTTAGGGTTAGGGTTAGGGATAGGGTTAGGGCTGGGGTTGGGGTTGGGGTTAGGGGTTTTGGTTAGGGTTAGGGTTAGGGGTTAGGGTTTGGGTTAGTGTTGGTGTTAGGGTTATGGTTAGGGTTAGGATTTGGTTTAGGGTTAGGGTTAGTGTTTAGGTTTTGGGTTGGGGTTAGGGTTTAGGATTAGGGTTAGGGTTGGGGTTGGGGTTTAGGGTTAGGGTTGGTGTTAGGATTAGGGTTAGGATTGGGGTCAGGCTCAGGATCAGGATCAGGGTCACTCAGGGTCAGGGTTTTAGGGATAGGTTTAGCGTTAGGGTTAGCGTTAGGGTTAGGTTTAGTGTTAGGGGTAGATTTAGGGTTAGGGTTAGATTTAGGGTCAGGGTCAGTGTCAGGGTCAGAGTCTGGGTCAGGGTTTAGGGTTAAGTTTAGTGATAGGGTTAGCATTAATATTAGGGTTAGCGTTAGGGGTTAGTGTTAGGGTTAGGATTAGGGTTAGGGGTTAGGGTTAGTGTTAGGGTTAGGTTAGGTTTAGGGTTGGGGTTGGGTATAGGGTTAGGGTTTCGGGTTTTGGGATAGGGTTAGGGTTGGGTTAGGGTTAGAGTTATAGCTTACGTTTAGGGTTAGGGTTAGAGTTCAGGGGTTTAGGTTTAGGGATTAAGGTTAAAGTTAGGGTTAGGTTTAGGGTTGGGTTGGCGTTATGTTTAGGGTTAGGGCTGGGGCTGGGGCTAGGGATATGGTTGAGGGCTGAGCCTGGGGCTTTAGCTAGGAGCTAGGGTTACGGTTAGGGTTAGGTATAGAGTTAGGGTAAGGGTTAGGGTTGGATTAGGTTTAGGGTTAGTGTTAAGGTTTAGGGTTAGTGTTAGTGTTAGGATTTAGGTTTGGGTTTAGGGTTAGGGTTAGGTTTAGAGGTAAGGTTAGGGGTTGTGGTTAGTGTTAGGTTGAGGGTTAGGGTTAGGCTTGGGTTAGTGTTAGGGTTAGGGTTAGTGTTTAGTGTTAGGGTTAGGGTTGGGGTTTAGGGTTTAGGGATAGGGTTAGGTTTAATGATAGGGTTAGTGTGAGGAGTAGTGGTAGGGAAGGGGTGGTGGTTAATGTTAGGATTAGTGTTAAGGTTGGGGTTGTGTTAGGGTAACGGTAAGTTTAGGTAGATGGGTAGTAGTAGGTTTAGGGTTAGGGTTAGACGAGATAGGGTTAAAATTAGGGTTGGGGTTACGGTTAGGGTTAGTGTTATGGGTAAGTTTTCGGGTTAGTGTTAGGGTTAGTGTTGGGGTTTAAGGTTATGGATAGCGTTTGAGTTGGGTTAGGTGTTAAGTTTATGGTTGGGTGTTAGAGATAGGGATAGGGGTAGGAGTGGGGGTAGGGGCATTGGTTGTGGTTAGGGATTGGGTTAGGGGTTGTGTTAGGGTTAGGGTTAGGTTAGGGTTAGGGTTAGGATTAGGGTTTAGGGTTAGGGTTAGGGTTACTCTTATGGTTAGGGTTAGGGTTAGGGGTTTGGGTTAGGATTAGGGTTAGAGGTTAGGGTTAGGTTTAGGGTTGGGGGTTTGGTTTAGGTTTGGGGTTAGTGTTACGATTAGGGTGAGGTTTAGGAGTTTTGGTTAGGATTAGGGTTAGGGTTTAGGGTTGTGGTTGGGGTTAGGGTTTAGGATTAGGGTTAGGGTTATGGTTAGGGTTAGGGTTTATGGTTAGCGTTAGGGTTAGGGTTAGTGTTAGAGTTAGGGTTAGGGTTATGGTTGGGTCAGCGTCAGGGATTAGGGTTAGGGTTAGCATTGGCGTTGGGTTTAGTGTTGGGGTTTAGGGTTAGTGTTAGGGTTAGGGTTAGTTAGGGTTAAGGTTAGGGTTAGGGGTTAGGGTTAGGGTTAGGGTTAGGGCTTTTGGTTAGGGTTAGGGTTAGGGTTTGATTTAGGGTTAGGGTTAGGATTAGGGTTAGGGTTACGGTTACGGTTATGGTTCTGGCTAGGGATAGGTTTAGGACTAGGACTAGGGCTAGGGATAGGGATAGGGCTAGGGCTAGGGCTAGTGTGAGGATTAGTGTTTAGTGTTATGTTTAGGGTTAGAGTTAAGGGTAGGGATAGGTTTAGTGGTTAGGGTTAGGGTAGGTGCCAGTGTTAGGGTTAACGTTATGGTTAGGGATTAGGATTAGCATTAGGGTTAGTGTTTAGCGTTAGGGTTGAGGGAAAGAGTTTGGGCTTAGGATATGTGATAGGGTTAAAGTTAGGGTTAGGCTTAGAGTTAGGCCTAGGGCTAGGGTTGGGGTAGGGGTTAGGGTAGGGTTGGTGTTGGGATTAGGTTTAGGGTTAGGTTAGCGTTACTATGAAGTTTATTGTTATGGGGGTTAGGTTTATGGTTATGGTTAGAATAGGTTTGGGGCTAGGGTTAGGGGTAGTTTTAAGGTTGTGGTTAGTGTTAGGGTTAGGGTTAATGTTAGGGTTGGGTTAAGGGTTAAGGTAAGGGTTAGTGTTTAGTGTTAGGGTTAACGTTAGGATTATGGTTTAGTGTTTAGTGATAGGGTTATGGTTAGGGGTAGGGGTAGTCGTGCAGGTAGGTTTAGGGGTTGTGGTTCGGGTTAGGGATAAGGTTACGGTTAGGTTGGGGGTAGGGGTAGAGGTAGGGTTAGGGTCAGGTTTAGACGAGTTATGGTTAGGGTTAGGGTTATCGATTAGGGTTAGGGGTTAGGTGTTAGGGTTAGGGTTTGGTGTTAGGGTTAGGGTTAGGGTTTAGTGTTTGGGCTAGGGTTTGAGTTAGGGTTAGGGGTTAGGGTTAGGTGTGGGTTTAGGGGTTAGGATTAGGGATAGGGGTAGGTGTAGGGTTAAATGTATGTGTGGGTTGGGGTTAGGGTTAGGGTTGGGGTTAGTGTTGGGTTAGGGTTAGGTTTAGGGTTAGGGTCAGGGGTTATGGTTACGTTTAGGATTAGGGGTTGGGGTTATGCTTAGGGCTGGGGTTAGGGTTAGGTCAGAGTTTTAGGGGAAAGGGTTAGTGGTTAGGATTAGGGTTAGGGTTAGTGTTGAGATAGGAGTTGGGGTTGGGGTTGGGGTTAGTGTTGGGTTTAGGGTTAGGGTTGGGGTTAGGGTTAGGGTTGCGGTTGGCATTAGGGTTAGGGTTGGGTTTAGGGTTGGTGTTAGGGTTAGGGGTTAGGTTTTGGGTTAGGATTAGGGTTTAGGGTTAGGGTTAGGGTTAGGATTAGGGTTAGCGTTACACTTAGGTTTAGGGTTAGAAGGTTTAGGGTTAGGGTTAGGGTTAGGGATCTTGGTTGGGGTTAGGGTTTGGGGTTAGGTTGGGGTTGGGGTTGGGATTAGGGTTTGGGGTTAGGATTAAGGTTAGGGTTAGGGTTAGGGTTAGCGTTACTCTTGGGTTGAGGGTTAGAAGAGGTTTAGGTTAGGGTTAGGGGTTAGGGGTTAGGATTAGCGTTACTCTTAGATTTAAGTTTAGGGTTGGGGTTGGGGGTTAGGGTTGGGGTTAGGGTTTAGGGTTAGGGTTAATGTTGGGGGTTGGGGTTGGGGTTGGGGTTTAGGGTTAACGTTAGGGTTAGGGTTAGTGTTAGGGTTAGGTTTGGGGTTAGGGTCAGGGTCAGGGTCATGGTCAGGGTCAGGGTTTAGCGTTAGGATTAGCATTGGGGTTAGGTTTAGTTTTCGGGTTAGGGTTAGTGTTAGGATTAGGTTTACGGGTTAGGATTAGTGTTAGGGTTGAGCATTAGGGGTAAGTGTTAGGGTTAGGTTTGGGATGGGGGTTAGGGTTGGCTTTGTGGTTAGGGTCGTGATTGGGGTTGCGGTAAGGGTTGGGGTTGGGGTTGGGGTTAGGGTTCGGTTGGGGTTAGGGTTGGGGTTCGGTTGGGGTTAGGGTTAGGGTTGGGGTTGGTTGGGGTTAGGGTTGTGGTTGGGATGAGCTTTAGCATTGGGATTAGGGTTAGGATTAGGGGTTAGGTCTAGGGCTAGGGATAGGGTTAGGGCTGTGCTAGGGACAGGGTTAGGGTTAGGGTTAGGGGTTAGGGT
This sequence comes from Nanger dama, assembly GCA_917880005.1. NCBI lineage: Eukaryota > Metazoa > Chordata > Mammalia > Artiodactyla > Bovidae > Nanger > Nanger dama. Next base: position 50,252 of record CAKJTW010000297.1, on the reverse strand, counting down.
TAGTCTTAGTAGTAGGGTTGAGGGTTAGGGTTTGGGGCTGGGGTTAGGGGTTAGGTTTGGGGTTTGGGGTTAGGGTCAGGGTTGGGTTTGGTGGTTAGTGTTAGGGTTAGTGTTAGGATTAGGGGTTAGGTTTAAGGTTAGGGGTAGGTTTAGGGGTTGTCGTAAGGGTTAGGGTTAGGGTTAGTGTTGGTGTTGTTTTAGGATTAGGTTTAATGTTTAGGGTTAGAGTCAGGGTTAGGTTTTCGGGTTTAGGGATAGGGTTACGGTTGCATTAGGGTTAGAGATATGGCTTACGTTTAGAGTTAGTGTTAAAGTTCAGGGTTTAGGTTTAGGATTAGGGTTAAAGTTAGGGTTACGTTTAGGGTTGGGTTAGCGTTATGTTTGGGGTTAGAGCTAGGGCTGGGGATATGGTTAGGGCTGGGCCTGGGGGCTTCGTCTAGGGCTATGGTTGCGGTTAGGGTTAGGGATAGAGTTACGGTGGGGTTAGGGTTGGATTAGGTTTAGGGTTAGTGTTTGGGTTTAGGGTTAGGGTTAATGTTAGGATTTGGGTTTAGGTTTGGGGTTAGGGTTAAGGTTAGAGGTAAGGTTAGGGGTTGTGTTTAGTGTTATGTTTAGGGATAGGGTTAGGTTTGGGTTAGTGTTAGGGTTAGGGTTAGTGTTTAGTGTTAGGGTTAGGGTTAGGTTTTGGGGTTTAGGGATAGGGTTAGGTTTAACGTTAGGGTTAGTGTTAGGAGTAGGGGTATGGATAGGGGTGGTGGTTAAGATCCAGGATTAGTGTCAAGCGTAGGGTTGTGTTAGGGTTAGGGGTAAGGGTAGGTAGATGGGTAGTAGTAGGTTTAGGGTTAGGGTTAGGTTTGGGTTAATGTTGGGGTTAGGGTTAGTGTTTAGTGTTAGGGTTAGGGTTAGGGTTAGGTTTTAGGGTTTAGGGATAGGGTTAGGTTTAACGTTAGGGTTAATGTTAGGAGTAGGGGTATGTATAGGGGTGGTGTTTAAGGTTAGGATTAGTGTTAAGCATAGGGTTGTGTTAGGGTTAGGGGTAAGGGTAGGTAGATGGGTAGTAGTAGGTTTAGGGTTAGGGTTAGACCAGTTGGGGTTAGGATTAGGGTTAGGGGTTACGGTTGGGATTAGGTTTATGGGTCAGGTTTCTGGTTAGGGTTAGGGTTGGTGTTAGGGTTTAACGTTAGGGTTAGCGTTTGAATTAGGGTTAGGTGTTAGGTTTATGGTTAGGTGTTAGGGCTAGGGATAGGGGTAGAGGTAGGGTAGGGGCATTGGTTGGTGTTAGGGATAGGGTTAGGGTTGTGTTAGGGTTGGGGTTTGGGGTTTAGGGTTAGTGTCAGTATTATGGTTGAGTGTTAGGGCTAGGGATAGGGTCAGAGCTGGGGCTGGGGCTAGGGCTAGTGTTGGGGTTATGGTTGGGGTTTATGATTAAGGTTAGGGTTAGGATTAGGGTTAGGGTTTAGGGTTAGTGTTAGGGGGTTGGGATTAGGGTTAGAGTCAGGTTTGGGTTAAGGTTAGGGTTAGGGTTAGGGTTAGGGTTTAGAGTTTGGGGTAGGGTTATGGTTGGGGTTAGTCCTAGGGTTGGGTCTGGGGCTGGGGCTAGGGGTTAGGGCTGGGCTAGGGCTAGGGTTAGTGTTAGGGTTGGTTTAGGGTATAGGGTTAGGATTAGGGTTAGGGTTAAGATTAGGGTTAGTGTTTGTGTTGGGGTTGGGTTTGGATTAGGGTTAGGGGTTGGGGTTAGGGTTAGGGTTAAGGTTGGGGTAGGGCTAGGACTAGGTATTGTTCTGGGCTATGGCTACGGCTAGGTTTAGGGTTACGGTTGGGATTTGGGTTTAAGGTTAGCTTTAGGAGTAGGGTTAGGGTTTTGAGTTTAGGGGTTGGTGTTAGGGGTTGGGTTGGGTTAGGGTCAAGTTTTGGTTAAGATTAGGGTTAGGGTTAGTGTTCATGTTTGGGGTTAGAGTTCTGGATTAGAGATAGGCTTTCAGAAAGAGTTAGGGTTAGTGTTAGTGTTGGGTTAGGGTTAGTGTTAGGGTTAGGGTTAATGCTAGGGCTGGGGCTGGGCCTACGGTTGGGGTTAGTTTTAAGTTTAAGGGTAGGGTTAGGGGTTGTGGTTAGGGTTAGGTTAGGGTTAGGGGTTTGGGGTTTGGGGTTATGGTTATGGTTATATTTGGGGCTAGGAGCTAGGGTTGGGGCTGGGGCTAGTGCTAGATTTGGGGTTAGGGTTGGGTGAGTTTTAGGTTTAACGTTAAGGATGGGGGTACGGTTGGGTTAGGTTTATGTTGGGGTTAGGGGTAGGGGTAGGGTTGGGTTGGGTTTAGGGTTAAGGGTAGGGGTAGGGGTAGGGTTGGGTTTTGTTTAGGTTTAGACAGAGTTAGTGTTAGGGTTAGTGTTAGGGTTAGGGTTAGGGTTAGGGGTTAGGGTTAGGATTAGGGTTATGGTTACAGTTAGAGTTAGGGTTAGGGTTAGGGTTTAGGGTTAGGGGTTAGGGTTAGGGTTTAGTGTTAGGTTTTTAGTTAGGGTTAGGGGTTAGGGTTATGGTTAGTGTTAGGGTTAGGGTTAGAGTAAGGGTTAGTGTTTGGGGTCAGATTGAGGTTGGGTTCAGGGTTTTGGGGAAAGGGTTAGGATTAGGGTTAAGGGTAGGGTTAGGGATTGAGGTTAGGGTTACGGTTAGGGTTAGGGTTGGGTTAGGGTTAGGGTCAGGGTTAATGCTAGGGCTAGGGCTAGGCCTACAGTTAGGGGTTAGTGTTAAGTTTTAAGGGTAGGGATAGGGGTTGTGGTTAGCGTTGGTTTACAGTTAGGGTTAGGATTAGGGTTTAGGGTTTAGGCTTAGGGTTAGGGATGGTGCTAGCGTGACATCTGGGGCTGAGTGCTAGGTGTAGGTCTGGGGCTAGGGATGGGGTTAGTGTTAGGGTTGGGTGAGTTTTAGGTTTAATGTTAGGGTTAGGGGTAGGGGTTGGGTTAGGGTTAAGGTTAGGGTTGGGGGTAGGGGTATGGTTGGGTTAGGTTTAGGGTTAAGGGTAGGTGTAGGGGTAGATTTGGGTTATGTTTGGGGTTTAGACGAGTTAGTGTTAGTGTTAGGGTTAGTGTTAGGGTTAGTGTTAGAGATAGGGTTATGGTTACAGTTAGAGTTAGGGTTAGTGTTAGGGGTAGGATTTGGGGTTTTGGTTAGTGTTAGGTTTAGGGTTAGAGTTAGGGTTGGGGTTGGGTTGGGGTTAGGGGTTATGGTTAGGATTAGGGTTAAGTTTGGGGTTAAGGTTGGCATTAGGTTTAGGGTTAGGGTTAGGGTATAGGGTTAGTATTAGGGTTAGCTATAGGGTTAAGGTTAGGGTTAGTGTTAGGGTTAGGGTTGGGTTTGGGTTCGAGTTAGGGTTTAGGGTTAGGGTTAGGGTTAGTGTTTAGGGTTAGCATTATGGTTAGGGTTAGGTTTAAGGTTAGGGTAAGGGCTAGGGCTAGGTATTGTCTAGAGCTATGGCTATGGCTAGGTTTAGGGTAACCATTAGGATTTAGGGTTAAGGTTATTGTTAGGATTAGGGTTAGGGTTTTGGGTTTAGGGTTAATGTTAGGAGTTAGGGTTAGGGTTAGTGTTTAGTGTTAGGGTCAGCGTTAGGGATTAGAGTTTAGTGATAGGGTTAGGGTTAGGGTTAGTGTTAAGAATAGAGGTAGGGTTAGGGTAAGGGGTTAGGGTTAGGGTTAGGGTTAGGGTTAAGTTTAGGGTTAGGGTAGGGTTAGGTTTCGGGTTGGCGTTGGGGTTAGCGTTAGCGTTAGGGGTTAGTGTTAGTGTTTATGGTTAGGGTTAGGGTTTACGGTTTAGGGATAGGGTGAGGATAGAGTTAGGGTTAGTGTTAGGGTTGGGTTAGGCTTAGGGTTAGGTTTGGGGGCTAGGGTTGGGGTTAGGGTTAGGATTAGGGTTTGGTGTTTGGGGTTAGGGTTAAGAATAGGGTTGGTGTTAGGCCGAGGGATAGGATTAGGCCTGGGGCTGGTGCTAGTGCTAAGAAAGGGGTTGGGGTTAGGGTTAGTGTTGGGGGTGCGGTTGGGGGAAGGGTTGGGTTTGGGGTTAGGGATAGGATTAGTGTTAGGGTTAGGGTTGCGGTTAGGGTTAGGGTCAGAAGAGGTTTCAGTTTAGGTTTGGGTTAGAATAGGGTGGGGTTAAGGTTAGGGTTAGGGTTAGTTTTAGGGTTATGATTGGGGTTAGGGTTAGGGTTGGGGTTCCGTTTAGGGTTAGGGTTGGGGTTAGGGTTAGGGTTAGATTTGGGGGTAATGGTTATTGTTAGTAGTTAGCATTAGGTTTAGGGTTAGTGTTGGGTTGGGGTTAGGGGTAGGGGTATGGGTAGGGTTAGGTGTTAGGGTTAGGGTTAGGTTTAGGTTTATGGTTAGGGTAGGTATAGGTTTAGGGTTTGGGTTGGGGTTAGGCATAGGATTAGGGTTAGGTTTGAGGTTTAGGGTTAGGGTTAGGGTTAGAGTACTGTTAGGGTTTGAAAGGTTTTGGTTTAGGGTTAGGGTTAGGAATAGGGTTAGTGTTAGGCCGAGGGATAGGATTAGGCCTAGGGCTAGTGCTAGTGCTAAGGATAGGGTTAGGGTTAGGGTTAGTGTTAGGGGTACGGTTAGGGGAAGGGTTGGGTTTGGGGTTAGGGATAGGATTAGTGTTAGGGTTAGGGTGCACGGTTGGGGTTAGGGTCAGAAGAGGTTTCAGTTTAGAGTTTGGGTTAGAATAGGGTGGGGTTAAGGTTAGGGTTAGGGTTAGTTTTAGGGTTATGATTAGGGTTAGGGTTAGGGGTGCGGTTGGGGTTAGGGTTGGGGTTGGGGTTAGGGGTTAGGGTTAGGGTTAGATTTAGGGTAATGGTTATTGTTATAGTTAGCATTAGGTTTAGGGTTACTGTTGGGTTAGGGTTAGGGGTAGGGGTATGGGTAAGGGTAGGTGTTAGGGTTAGGGGTTAGGTTTAGGTTTATGGTTAGGGTAGGTATAGGTTTAGGGTTTGGGTTGGGGTTAGGCATAGGATTAGGGGTTAGGTTTGGGTTTAGGGTTAGGGTTAGGGGTTAGAGTACTGTTAGGGTTTGAAAGGTTTTGGTTTAGGGTTAGGGTTAGAATTGGGTTAGGTATAGGGTTAGGGTTAGTGTACGGTTAGGGTTAGGGTTGGGGTTGGGGTTGAGGTTAGGGTTAGGATTAGGGTTAGCATTACTCTTAGGTTTAGGGTTAGAAGAGGTTTTGGTTTAGGGTATGATTTACGGTTGGGGTTAGGGATTAGGCTTAGGATTAATTTTGGGGTTAGGTTTAGGGTTTATGGTTAGGGGTAGGGGTAGCAGTATGTGTTGGGGTTTGGGTTAGGGTTAGGGTTAGGGTTGGGGTTAGGGTTAGGTTAGGTTTAGTTTTAGGGTTAGGGTTAGTGTTAGTGTTAGAGTTAGGGTTAGTTTTAAGGTTGACAAAAGGGTTAGCGTTAGGGTTTAGGCTTAGGTTTAGGGTTGTTTTAGGGTTAAGTGTAGGGGTAGGGGTAACAGTAGGGTATGGGTTGGGGTTAGGGTGGGGTTAGGGTTAGGGTTAGCATTACTCTTAGGGTTAGGGTTAAAGAGGTTTCGTTTAGGGGTAAGGTTTGGGGTTCGGGTTGGGGGTTAGGCTTAGGGTTAGGGTTAGGGTTGGTTTATGGTTTGGGTTAGTGTTAGGTTTAGGGTTAGGGTAGGTTTAAGTTTAGTGTTGGGGTTGCGGTTAGGGATAGGATTGGGGTTAGCATTACTGTTAGGCTTAGGGTTAGAAGAGGATTAAGTTTAGGGTTACAGTTACCAGAGGGTTAGGGTTAGTGTTACGGTTAGGGTATGGTTAGGGTTAGGGTTGGGGTTGGGGTTAGGGTTAGGGTTATGGGTTTGGGTTGGGGTAAGGGTTAGGGTTATGGTTTAGGGTTAGGGTTAGGGTTAGGTTAGGGGTTACGGTTATGTTTAGGGTTTGAGGTATGGGTAGGCGTAGGGGAATGGGTTGGGGTTAGGGTTGCGGTTAGTTTTATTGTTGTATAAGGATTAGGGTTAGTGTTAGTGTTTAGGGTTAGGGTTACTGTTAGGGTTTAGGGTTTAGTGATAGAGTTAGGGTAAGGGATAGGGTTAGGTTTAGGGTTGGGGTTAGGGTTGGGTTAAGATTAGGGTTATGGTTATGGTTTAAGGTTTAGGGTTAGGGTTTAGGGTTAGGGTTTGGGTCAGGTTTAGGGTTAGGGGTTAGGGTTAGGCCTAGGGTTAGCTGTATGTGTTGGGTTTTGGGTTAGGTTTAGGGTTGGATTAGGGTTAGGGTTAGGGTTACAGTTAGGTTACAGTTAGGGTACAGTTAGGGTTATGGATGGGGTTGGGGTTAGGGTTAGGGTTAGGGTTATAGGTTAGGGTAAAGTTTGGGTTATGGTTAGGGTTACGGTTAGTGTTTACAGTTAGGGTTAGGGGTTAGGTTAGGGATTAGGGTTTAGGGATATGGTTAGGGTTAGGGTTAGTGTTAGGATTAAGGGTAGGGTTAGGGTTAGGGATAGGTTTAGGGTTAGTATTAGACGAGTTAGGGTTAGGGTTAGGGTTAGTGTTATGGTTAGGGTTGTGTCAGGGTTAGGGATAGGGATAGGGTTAGGGGTAGGGGTAGGTTTAGGGTTAGGGTTAGACAAGTAAGGGTTAGGATAGCTTTACGGTTGGGGTTATGGTTAGTGTTTAGGGTTAGGGTTAGGGTTAGGGATAGGGTTAGTGTTAATGTTAGGGTTAGTGTTAGGGTTGGGTTTAGGGTTAGGTTTAGGATTTGGTTAGGGTTAGTGTTGGGGTTTGGGTTGGTGTTCGGGTTAGCGTTGGGGTTAGGGTTAGGGTTTGGTTAGGGTTAGAGGTATGGGTTGGGGTAAGGGTAGGTGTATGTGTTGCGGTTAACATTAGGTTTTGGGTTAGGGTAGGTTTAGGTTTAGGGCTAGGGGTTAGAATAGGGTTAGGGTTAGGTTAGAGTTAGGGTATGGTTAGGGTTAGGGTTGGGGTTGGGGTTACAGTTAGGGTTAGGGTTAGGTTTAGGGTTAGGTTTGGGTTATGGTTAGGGTTAGGGTTAGTGTTTAGGGTTAGGGTCAGCGTTAGGGATTAGAGTTTAGTGATAGGGTTAGGGTGTGGGTTAGTGTTAGGATTAGGGGTAGGGTTAGGGTAAGGGATAAGTTTAGGGTTAGGGTTACCCGAGTTAGGGTTAGGGTTAGGGTTGGGTTAGGATTATGGTTAGGGGTTAGAGTTAGTGTTTAGGGTTACGGTTAGGGTTAGGGATTTGGGTTAGGGTTCGGGTTAGGGTTAGCGTTAGAAGAGTTAAGGTTAGGGTTAGTGTTTATGGTTAGGGCTAGAGTTACGGATTAGGGTTTAGGGATTGGGTTGGGGTTGGGGGTTAGGGGTGGGGGTAGGGAATGGGTTGGAGTTAGGTTTAGGTTTAGGATTGGGTTAGGGTTAGTGCTAGGGATAGGGTTTAGGGTTAGGGTTATTGTTAAATTAGGGGTAGGATTAGGGTTTAGGGTTAGGGTTAGGTATAGGTTTAGTGTTAGTGTTAGGGTTGGGATTAGGGTTAGGTTTGGGGTTAGGGTTAGGGTTACTGTTAGGGTTTGCGTTAAGGTTAGGGTTGGGTTTGGTTAGGTTAGGGGTAGGGTTGGGGGTATGGGTTGGGGTTAGGGTTGGGGTTGGGTTGGGGTTGGGTTAGGGTTAGGGTTAGTTTAGGGTTTAGGGTTTACAGTTGAGTTAAGGGTAGAGGTAGGGTTAGGCCTAAGGATAGGTTTGAGGCCTAGGGGCTGGTGCTGGCGCTTTGGCTGGGGCTAGGCTAGGGTTAGGGTTAGGGATAGGTTTTAGGGTTAGTGTTAGGGTTAGGGTTAGGGTTCGGGTTAGTGTTAGTGTTAGTATTAGGGTTAGGTTTAGGGTTTGGGTTAGGTTTGGGTTATGGTTAGGGTTAGGGTTTCTGTTTAGTGTTAGGGTTAGGGTTAGGTATTAGGGTTTAGGGATAGGGTTAGGGTAAGGGTTAAGTGTTAGGGGTAGGGGTATGGGTTGGGATTAGTGTTAGTTTTAGGATTGGGTTAGGGTTAGTGTTAGGGTTCAGGTTTAGGGTTAGGGTTAGTGTTACGGTTAGGGTTAGGGTTAGCATTTGGTTAGGGTAAGGAGTAGGGTAGGGGTAAGTGTGGAGTATGTTTGGGGTTAGGGTTAGGGTTTGGGTTAAGGTAGGGTTAGTGTTAGAGTTAGTTTTAGGGTTAGGGTTTAGTGTTTAGTATTAGGGTTAATGGTAGGTGTGGGGTTAGGCCTAAGGATAGGGTTAGGCCTAGGGCTAGTGTTAGGGCTATGGCTGGGGCTGAGGCTAGGGTTAGTGTTTAGGGTTAGGGTTAGGGTTACCTTTTAGGGTTAGGGTTAGGTTAGGATTAGTGTTAGGGGTTAGAGTTACGGTTTAGGCTTAGTGTTAGGATTTAGGGGTTAGGGATAGGGTTAGTGTTCGTGTTAGGGTTAGCTTTGGGGTTAGGATTAGGTTTAGGGTTGTTGTTAGGGTTAATGTTAGTCTTTGGGTTAGCGTTAGGGTTAGGGGTTTGGTCAGGGTTTAGGGTTAGGGGTAGTGGTTAGGGTAGAGGTATGGGTTGCAGTTAGGTTTAGGTTTTGGGTTAGGGTTGAGTTAGGGTTAGGGGTTAGTTTTAGGGTTAGGGTTGACGGTTTGGGGTTAGATTTGGGGTAGGGGTCGGGTTAGTCCTAAGGTTGGGTTGGGCCTAGGGAGTGGTGCTAAGGGGTAGATCTAGGGCTAGACAAGGGTTAGGGTTGGGGTTAGGGTTCAGGGTTAGGGTTAGGGTTAGGTTTTAGTATTACGGTTGGGGTTAGGTTTAGTGTTGAGTGTTAGGCTTGGTGTTAGGTTCACGGTTGGGGTTAGGTTTGGGCTTAGGGTAGGGTTAGGTTTAGGGTTGGGGTTGGGTTTAGGGATAGGATTAGGGTTAGCATAACTCTTAGGGTTAGGGATAGAAGAGGTTTAGATTTAGGGTTAGGGATAGAAATGAGTTAGGGTTAGGATTAGTTTAGTGTTAGGGTTAGGGTTATGGTTAGGGTTAGGTTTGGGTTATGTTTAGGGTTAGGGTTAGGGTTAGGGATTAGGGTTTAGGGATAGGGTTAGGGTTAGGGGTTAGGGTTAAGGGTATTGGTATGGGTTGGAGTTAGATTTGGGTTAGGATTGAGTTAGGGTTAGTGTTACGGTTGGGGTTTGGGGTTAGGGTTAAGTTTAGGTTGGGTTAGGGTTAGTGGTAGTGTTAGGGTTGGGATTAGGGTTAGCATTTAGGGTTAGGGTTGGGTTTGGGGTTTAATGTTAGGTTTAGGGAGAGGGTTAGTGTTAGTGTTAGGGTTGCTGTTTGGGTTAGGGTTAGGATTAATTTATAGGATTAGTGTGGGTTTACAGTTAGGGTTAGCATTAGGGTTAGGGTTAGGGTGTGGTTAGGATTAGGGGTAGGGGTAGGGGTAAGGGTAGGGGTATGGGTTGTGGTTAGGGTTTGGGTTAGGTTTTAGGGTTAGGGTTAGGTTTTAGAGGTTGGGGTTGGGGTTAGGGTTAGTGTTAGTGTTAGAGTTGTGGTTAGGTGTACCGTTAGGGGTTAGGTTTAGGGTTAGGGTAGGTTTAGGTTTAGGGTTGGGATTGGGGTTAAGGATAGGATTAGGGTTATCGTTACTGTTAGGGTTAGGGTTAGAAGAAGTTTAAGTTTGGGGTTATGGTTTGAATAGGGTTAGGGTTAGGGTTGGGTTGCAGTTTGGTACGTTTGGGGTTAGGGGTTGGTACTAGGGCTGGGGGTTGGGGCTGGGGCTAGGGTTATTGTTAAGGTTAGGGCTGGGGTTAGTTGTGGGTTTGGGGGTTGTGGTTAGTGTTAAGGTTAGGGTTAGGGTTAGGTTTGGGTTGGGGTTAGAGCTACGGTTGGTGTTTAGTGTTAGTGTTAGGGTTAGGGTTGTGGTTTAGGGTTTAGGGATATGGTTAGGGTTAGGGTTAGAGTTAGGGTTAGCGGTAGGTTAAGGGTTGTGGTTATGGTTTGGGTTAGAGTTAGAGTTAGGGATAGGTTGGTTTTAGGGGTATCGGTAGGTTTGGGGTTGGGGTTGGGGTTAAGAGAGTTGGGGCTAGGGTTATGGTTAGGGGTTAGGGTTACGGTTGGGGTTGGGTTAAGGTTAGGGATAAGTGTTGGGGTTAGGATTAGGGTTAGGGTTGGGGCTAGTGCTAGGGTTGGGGCTGGGGGTAGGGGTAGGTTTAAGACTAGGGCTAAGGTTGGGTTCAAGACTAGGTTTGAGTGTTGGGTTTGGGGTTAGGGTTGGGTTGGGGTTAGGGGTTTGGGAAGGGTTTGGGCTTAGGATAGGTGTTAGGGTTAAAGTTAGGATTGGGGTTAGGGGTTGGGATTAGGGCTGGGGTTGGGGTTAGGGTTAGGGATAGGGTAAGGTGTGGGTGTAGGGGTAGGGGTATGGGTTGGGGTTAGTGTTAAGTTTAGGGTTAAGGTTACTGTTGGTTGAGGATTATGGTTAGTGTTTTTGCTTAGGGTTGGGGTTAGGGTTTAGAGTTTAGGGATAGGGTTAGTGTTTGGTTTAGGGTTAGGCTTAAGGTTAGGGGTAGGTTTAGGGATTGTGGTTAGAGTTAGGGTTAGGGTTTGGGTTGGGTTAGGGGTTTGTTAGTGTTAGAGTTTACGGTTGGGGTAAGTGGTAGGTTTAGTGTTCAGGTTTTAGTGTTAGGGTTAGGGTTAGAGTTTGGATTTGGATTAGGGTTGGGTTAGGGTTAGGGTTAGGGCTAGGACTAGGACTAGGTTTGGGGCTAGGGCTAGGGATATTGTTGGGGCTGGGGCTAGGGCTAAGGCTAGGGGTTAGGGGTTAGGGTTAGGGGTAGAGGAAGGCATAGGCTTAGGGGTTGTGGTTAGTGATAGGGTTATGGTTAGGGTTAGGGTTTGGTTAGGGTTAGTGTTAGGTTAGTGTTAGGGTAGGGGTAGGTGTAGGGTTTAGGGATATGGTAAGGGTTGGGGTTAGGGTTAGGTTTAAGGGGAGGGATAGGATTAGGGGTTGTGTTTAGGGTTAGGGTTAGGGTTTGGGTTAGAGTTAGGGTTGGGTTAGGGATAGGGCTATCTTTACGGTTTAGGGTTTGGGGTTGGGGTTAGAGTTAGGGTTAAGGTATAGGGTAGGGTTAGAGTTATGGTTGGGGGTTAGGGTTAGGGTTAGGGGTTAGGGTTAGTGTTAGGGTTATGGTTAGGCTAGGGATAGGTTTAGGACTAGGGCTAGTGCTAGGGCTAGGGCTAGGGATAGGGATAGGGATGGGTGAGTGTTTAGTGTTAGTGTTATGGTTAGGGTTAGAGTTGGGGTAGGGATAGGGATAGGGGTTAGGGTTAGGGATAGGGTTATGGTTGGGTTAGGGATTAAGGTTAGGGTTAGGGTTAGGGTTTAGGGTTAGGGTTAGGGAAAGTGTTTACGCTTAGGTTAGGTGTTAGGGTTAAAGTTAGGGTTTGGGTTAGAGGTAGGACTAGGGCTAGGGTTGGGGTAGGGTTAGGGTTACTGTGAGGTTTAGTGTTTACTGTTAGGGTTAGGGATAGGGTTAGGGTTTAGGGTTTAGGGTTAGGGTTAGGTAAAGGGTTCAGGCTTAGGAGAGGTGTCAGGGGTTAAAGTTAGGGTTAGGGTTAGAGTTAGGACTAGGTCTATGGTTGGGGTTATGGTTAGGGTAGGGTTAAGGTTACGGTTAATGTTAGTGTTTAGTGTTAGGCTTAGAATTAGGGTTAGGTAATGTGTTTAGGCTTAGGATAGGTGTTGGGGTTAAACAGGGTTAGGATTAGAGTTAGGACTAGGACTAGGGTTTGGGTTAGGTAGGGGGTTCGGGTTTAGGGTTTCAGGATAGGATTAGGTTTGGGGTTAGGGTTGGGTTTAGGGGTTGGGATAGTTTTGGGGCTGGGGCTACTGCTGGGGCAAGGGCTAGGGCTCTGGCTAAAGTTAGGATTAGTGTTGGGGTTTTAGATTAGGGTTATGGTTGGGGTTTAGGGTTAGGGTTAGGGTTAGGGTAGGGTTATGGTAGGGTTGGCGTTGGGGTTGGGTTTGGGGTTAGGGTTAGTGTTACTATTAGGTTTAGTGTTAGAAGTGGGTTAGGTTTAGGGTTAGGGGTTACAATATGGTTAGGGCTAGGGTTAGGGGTAGGTTTAGGGGTTGTGGTTAGTATTAGGGTTAGGGTTAGTGTTAGGATTGGATTAGGATTAAGGTAGGGTTAGTGTTTAGTGTTAGGTTTAGGGTTAGGGTTATGGTTTAGGGTTTGGGAATAGGGTTCGGGTTAGGAATAGGCGTCTCTTTAGGGGCAGGGTTAGGGTTAGGGTTAGGGTTATACTAGTTATTGTTGGGGTTAGGGTTAGGGTTAGATGAGTTGGGTTTGGGGTTGGGGTTAGGGGTTAGGATTAGGGGTTAGGGTTTAGGGTTAGGGTTTGGGGTTAGGGTTAGGGTTAGGGTTTAAGGTTAGGGTTAGGGTTTGAGTTAGGGTTAGGAGTTAGGGTTAGGTGTAGGCTTAGGGGGTTAGATTAGGGTTCGGGATAGGGGTAGGGGGTAGGTTTAAAGAAATGTGTGGGTTAGGGTTAGGGTTAGGGTTGTGTTAGGTTTACAGTTAGGGTTTAGGGACAGGGTTAGGGTTAAGGTTAGGGTTAGGGATAGTGTTATGTCTAGGGCTAGTGCTAGGTATGGGGCTAGGTCTAGACCTAGGGTTAGGGGTTAGGGTTATTGTGGGGCTAGGTTTAGGGTTGGCGTTGGGGTTGGGGTTAGGGTTAGGGTTACCGTTACTGTAAGGGTTAGGGTTAGAAAGAGGTTTGGGTTTGGGGTTAGGGTTAGGGGTTGGGGTAGGGTTGGGGTTGGGGTTAGATTATTAGGGTTAGGATTGGGGTTTAGGATTTAGGGTTAGGATTAGGTTAGGGTTGGGGTTAGGGCTGGGGCTTGCATAGGGCTGGGGCTAGTGCTAGGTCTGGGTTTTATGGCTAGGGCTATATTTACGGTTGGGGTTAGGGTTTAGAGTTAGGGTTAGGATTAGGGTTAGGTTTAGGGGTTAGGGTTGGGGTTGGTGTTTAGTGTTAGGGTTGGAGTTAGGGTTAAGTTTAGTGTTAGGGATAGCTTTTACGGCTAGGGCTAGTGCTAGGTTTGGGGTTGGGGTTTAAGTTTGGGGTTAGGGTTAGGGATAGGGTTAGGTTAGTGTTAGGTATAGGTTTGGGGTTGGATTTATGTTTAGTATTAGGATTAGTGTTACTGTTAGGTTTAGGTTTGGGGTTTGGGTGGAAGGGTTAGGGTTGGGGTTGGGGTTGGGGTTGGGGTTGGGGGTAAGGTTACTGTTAGGTTTAGGGTTAGAAGAGTTTAGGTTTGGGGTTAGGGTTAGAATAGGGTTAGGGGTTAGGTTAGGGTTAGGGTTAGGGTTGGGGTTAGTGTTTGCGATTTAGGGTTGCTGTTAGGTTAGTCTTGGGGTTAGGTTTAGGGTTAGGGTTAGGGTTAGGGTTGGCTTAGGGTTGGGGTTTAGGGATTGGGGTTAGAGGTTAGGGTTAGGGGTTAGGGTTAGGGGTTAAGGTTAGGGGTAGGGGTAGAGGTAGGGTTATGGTTTGGGGTTAGAGTTAGGTTTGGGTTGGGGTTAGGGTTAGGGTTAGGGTTATTGGTTAGGGTTAGGGTTAGGGTTGAGAGTTATCGGTTAGGGGTAGGGGTAGAGGTAGGGGAATGGGTTGGGGTTAGTGTTAGGGTTAGTGTTTGTTTATGGTTAGGGTTAAGGTTGGGGTTAGGTTTAGGGTTGGCTTTGGGGTTAGGGTTAGGGTTAGAGTTAGTGTTTAGCATTAGTGTTGGGGTTAGGGTTGGGATTAGGGTTGGGGTTGGGGTTGGGGTTAGGGTTAGGGTTGGGGTAGGGTTAGTGTTGGGGTTAGGGTTAGGGTCAGGGTTAGGGTTGGGATTTAGGGTTATTTTAGGGGTTAGGGTTAGGGTTAGAGTTGGTGTTAGGTATTAGGGTTTAGGATTAGTGTTAGTGTTAGTGTTAGGACTAGGGATAGGGTTGGGGCTGGGTTTAGGGTTGGTGTTAGGGGTTAATATTTGGGTTAGGAATAGGTTTAGTTTAGTGTTAGGGTTAGAGTTAGTGTTATTCTTAGGGTTTGGGTTAGGGTTAGGTTTAGGGTTAGGGTTTAGGGTTAGGATTAGGTTTAGGGTTAGGGTTAGGATTAGTTTTAGGGTTAGGGTTAAGATTAGGGTAAGGGCTAGGGCTGGGGTTAGGGTTAGGGTTAGGGTTAGGGCTAGTTCTAGGGTTAGATCTGGGGCTGGGGCTAAGGTTAGGCTTGGGCTAGGGGTTAGGGTTAGGATTAGAGTTGGGTGAGTTTTCAGGTTAACGTTTAGGGTAGGGGTAGGGTTGGGTTAGGTTTGGGGTTAAGGGTGGGGGTAGAGGTATGATTGGGTTATGTTTAGGTTTAGACGAGTTAGTGTTAGAGTTAGGGTTGGGGTAGGTTTACAGTTAGGGTTAGGGGTTAGGGTTAGGGTTAAGGTTATGGTTACAGTTAGAGTTAGGGTTGGGGTTATGGTTAGGGTTCAGTGTTAGGTTTTGAGTTAAGGTTAGGGGTTAGGGTTAGGGTTATTGTTAGTGTTAGGGTTAGGGTTAGTGTTTAGGTCAGATTGAGGGTTAGGGATCAGGGTTTTGGGAAAGGGTTAAGGGTAGGGTTAAGGGTAGGTTTAGGGATTGAGGTTAGGTTTACGGTTAGGGGTTAGGGTTGGGTTAGCATTAGGGTTAGGGTTAATGCTAGGGCTAAATTCTAACCCTTTCACTAACCTTAACCCAATCCTAACCCTAACCCAAACCCCAACAGATACCCCTGCACCTATCCCTACCCTTACCCCTACCCCTAACACTAACCCCAAAACTTAACCCTAAACCTAACCCAACTCTAACCCTAACCCTAATCCTTACCCTCTCCCTAGGCCTAACAATAACCATAACTCTATCCCTATACTCTGAACCCTAACCGTAACCCTAACCCTAACCCAACCCTAACCCTAACACTACCCCCTAACCCTACCCCTATCCCTACCCCTAACCCCTAACCCCTAACACTAACTCTAAACACTAACCACAACCCTAACCATAACGCAAACCTAACACTAAACCTAACCCTAACCCCTAACCCTAACTCTAACCCTAACCCCTAACCCTAACCCTAACCCTAACCCTAACCCTAATCCCAACCCCAACACTAACCCTAACTGTACCTTAACTCTAACCTAACCCTAACCCTAACCCTATTCTAGCCCTAACTCTAAACCGAAACGTCTTCTAACCCTAACCCTAACAGTAACGCTAACCCTAATCCTATTCCTATCCCAAAACCCAACCCTAAACCCTAACGTTAACCCTAACCCTAACCCCTAAACCCTAACCCTAACTCTAACCCTAGCCCTAGCCAGAGCCCTAGCCCTAACCCTAGCACTAGCACTAGCCCTGGGCCTAACCCTATCCTTAGGCCTAACTCTACCCCTACCCTTAATGCTAACCCTAAACCCTAAACCCTAACCCCAAAACTAACCCCAACCCTAAACCAACCCTAACCCCTAACCCTAAACCTAACCCCAACCCCAAACCCTTACCCTTACCCTTGCCCCTACACCTAACCCTAACCAAATCCTAACCCTAAGCCTAACGCTAACCCTAACCCTAACCCCAACCCCAACACTATCCCTAACTGTACCTTAACTCTAACCTAACCCTAACCCCTAACCCTATTCTAGCCCTAACCCTAAACCTAAACGTCTTCTAACCCTAACCCTAACAGTAACGCTAACCCTAATCCTATCCCTATCCCCAAACCCAACCCTAAACCCTATCGCTAACCCTAACCCTAAACCTAAACCCTAACCCTAACTCCCAACCCCAGCCCTAGCCTTAGCCCTATCCTTAGCCCTAGCACTAGCACTAGCCCTGGGCCTAACCCTATCTTAGGCCCAACCCTACCCCTACCCTTAATGCTAACCCTAAACCCTAAACCCTAACCCCTAACCCTAAACCAACCCCTATACCTAACCCTAAACCTAACCCCAACCCAAACCCCTACCCTTACCCCTACCCCCACATCTAACCTTAACAAACCCTAACCCTAAGCCTAAGGCTAATCCTAACACTAACCCTAAACCTAACCCCAAAACCTAACACTAACCTTAACATTAGCACTAAACCTAACACTAACCCTAACACTAAACACTAACCCCTAACCCTAAACTCTAACCCTAACCCTAACCCTAACCTAACCCTAACCTTAACCCTAAAACCTAACCCCAACACTCAACCCTAACCCTAACTCCAACACCTACCCTACCCCTACCCTATCTCCTAAACCTAATCTTAACGCTATCCCTAAACCCTATTCCCTAACCCTAAGCCTAACCCTAAACACTAACCCTCACTCTAACCATAGCCCAAACCTAATCATAACCCTAACCCTAACCCTATCCTTAAATCATAATCTCTAACGGTACCCCTAACCCTAAACCTAACCATAACCCTAACCCTGAACCCTAACCCTTACAGTAATCCTAGCCCTAGCCCTAGCCTTAGCCTTAGCACTAGCCCCAGCCCTAAAGCTCTCCCTAGCCCTAAACTTAACCCTAAACCTCTCCCTAAATCCTGAACCCTAACCCTAACCCAACCCTAACCCTAACCCTAACATAAACCCCAACACATACCCCAACCTCTAACACTACTCATAACACTAACCCCTAACCCTAACCTTGACCCAAATCCTAACCCTAAACCCTAACCCTAACCCTAAAACTTAAACCTTAACCATATCCATAACCCAAGTCTAAACCTAACCCTACCTAACCCTAAAACTAACCATAACCCGAAACCTGAACCCTAATCCTATCACTAACCCTAGCCCTAGCCCTAGCCCTAGCCCTAGCACTATCCCTAGACCTAACCCTCTCCCTAGCCCTAACCCAAACCCTAACCCTAACCATAAACCTAAACATAACCCTAACCCTGAACCCTAACCATAACCGTAACCCAACCCTAACCTTACCCTAACCCAAACCTCAACACATACCCCTACATCTAACCCTACCCCCTAACCCTAACCCTGACCAAAACCCTGACCCTAAAACCTAACACTAACACTAACCCTAAACCTTAAACCTTAAACCTAATGCTATCCCAACTCTAACCCTAACCCTAACCCTATCCCTTACACTAACTCTATCACTAAACACTAAACCCTAATGGTAACACTACCGCTAAACACGAACCCTAACCCAAATCCTTACAAACCCTAAACCTAACCATAACCCTAACCCCAAACCATTCCCCTACCCTACCCTGAACCCAAACCGTAACCACTAACCTAACCCAACCCCTAACCCTAACACAAGCCTTAACCTTAACCCTAAAACCTAACCCTAAACGAACCCTAACCTTAACCCTAACCCTAACACTAACCCCTAACCCTAACCAATCCCTAACCCTAACCCCTGAACCCTAACCCTAACACTAACCCCTAACCCAATCCTAACCCTAACCCTAACTCCAACCCAAGCCCGTGCCCCTACCCCTATCCCCTAACACTAACCCTAACTCTATTCCTAAACCCTAATCCCTAACCCAAAACACTAACCCTAACCCCTAACCATAACTCAAATCTAACCCTATCCCTAACCCTAATCCCTAAACCTAACCCTAACCCCAAACCTTAAACCTTAACATTAATCCTAACCCAACTCTAACCCTAACCCTAACCCTAAACCTATCTCTTACGCTAACTCTTTCACTAAACCTTAAACCCTAACACTAACCCTCACGCTAAACACTAACCGTAACCCAAATTCCTACACCACCCTAAACCTAACTGTAACCCTAACCCAACCCATTCCTCTACTCCTACCCCGAACCTGAACCGTAACCCCTAACCTAACCATAACCCTAACCCCTAATTTTAACACAAGCCATAACTCTAACACTAAACCCTAACCCTAACACTAACCCTAACACTAACCTAACCTTAACCATAAACTTAACCATAACCCTAAACCTAACCGTAACCCCAACCCTAATATTAACCCTAACACTAACACTAACCCTATACCTAACCCTAACCCTAAACCCTAACCCTAACCCTAACCCTAGCCTGAATCTAGCCATAGCACTAGCACTAGCCCTAGGCCTAACCCTATCCTTAAGCCCTAACCCTAACCCTACTCTTAACCCTAACCCTAGACCCTAAACCCTAACCCTAAAACTAACCCTAACCCTAACCGAACCCTAACCGAACCATAACCCTAACCCCAACTCATACGCCTACACTTACCCTTACCCCTAACCCTAACCAAACACTAACCCCAACCCTAACGCTAACCCTAACACTAACCCCAACCCAACCCTAAACCTGAACCTAATCCTAACCCCAACCCCAACCCTAACACTAACCCTAACCCTAACATAACCCTATCCCTAACCCTAACCCTAAACCCTAACCCTAACCCCTAACCCTAACCCTAACCTAACAATAACCCTAACCCTAGTCTGGCCCTAGCCCTACCCCTAGCACTAGCCGTAGTCCTAACCCTATCCTTAGGTCTAACCCGATCACTACCCTTAACTCTAAGTCTAAACCATAAACTCTAACCCTAAAATTAACCCCAACCCTACCGAAACCTAAACCAAAAGCTAACCCTAACCACTACCCATACCCCTACACTTACCCCAACCCCTACCCATAATCCTACCCCTACCCTAACACTAACCCTAACCCTAACTCTATTTTAACCCTAGCCCTAAACCTAAACCTACCCTAAACCAAAACCTAACCCTAACTGCAACACATACACCTACCCTTACCCCTACCCCTACCCCAACCCTAACCAAACCCTAACCCTAACCCTAATGCTAAACCTAACACTAACCCAAACATTAACACTAACCCTAAACCTAATCCTAACCCTAACCCCAACCCTAAAACTAACCCTAAAACTAAATCTATTCTAACCCTAACCCTAAACCCAAACCATAACCCTAACCGTAACCCCTAACCCTAACCATAACTCGTCTAACCCCAAACCCTAAACTTACACCTACCCCTAACCCTACCCCTATCCCTAACCCAAACACAACCCTAATCATAACCCTAGCCCGAACCCTAACCCTAACTCTCTAACACTAACCCTAAAGCATTCCCTAACCCTAACCGTACCCTTAATCCTAACCATAACCCTAGCCCTAACCCTAACCCTAATCCCTAATCCATAACCTTAACCCTAACCCTAACCATAAACACTAACCCTAACCCTTACCATAACCCATATCTAACCCTAACCCTAACCCTAGCCCTAACCCTAACCGTACCCCTAACTGTAACCTAACTCTAACCCTATCCCTAACTCTAACCCTAACCCTAACCCTAACGTTAACCCTTACCCCAGACTTAACACTAACCCCAACTCTAACACTAACACTAACCCTAACCCTAACCCTAAACCCTAACCCTAAACCTAAACTCTAACCCTAACCCTAACACTAACCCTAACCCTAACCCTAAGCCTAAACCCTAACCGTAAACCTAACCCTAAACACTAACCCTAACAGTATCTAAAACCTTGAAACCTAACCTAACCATAACCCAACCCTAACCCTAACCCCAACCCAAACCCCAACACACAGCTACCCCTAACCCTGACCCTAACCCCTAACCCTAAACCTGACCCAAACCCTAACCTTAAACCCTAACCCTAACCCTAAACCTTAAACCATAACCCTAACGCTAACCCTAACCCAACTCTAACCCTAACCCTAACCCTAACTTTATCCCTTACCCTAACTTTATCACTAAACCCCTAAACCCTTACACTAACCCTAACCCTAAACACTAACACTAACCCTAATTCTTATACAACAATAAAACTAACCGTAACCCTAACCCCCAACCCATTCCCCTACCCTACCCCCTACCCGAACCTTAACCATAACCGTAGCCCCTAACCTAACCTAACCCTAACCCTAACCCATAAACCTAACCTCAACCCTAACTCATAACTCTAACCTAACCCTAACCCCAACCCTAACACTAACTGTACCCCTAACCCTAACACTAACCCTAATCCTATGGTAACCGTAACCCTAAACCTAATCCTCAACTAACCCTAACCCTAACTGTAACACTAACCCTAATCCTATCCCTAAACCCAACCCCAACACTAAACTTAAACCTACCCTAAACCTAAACCTAACACTAACCCTAACCATAAACTGACCCTAACCCTAACCCTAAGCCTAACCCCCGAACCATAACTTTAAACCTTACCCTAAAAGAAAGCTTTTCTAACCCTAACCCTAAGAGTAATGCTAACCCTAACCCTAATCCTACCCTAACCGCAACCCATACCCTTACCATTACCCCGATCCCTACACCCCAACCGTAAAACAACCCTAACCCTAACCCTAACCCTAAACCTAACGCTAATCCTTACCCCAAAACTTAACACTAACCCTAACTCTAACACTAACACTAACCTTAACCCTAACCATAAACCATAACGGTAACCCTAACCCAACCCTAACCCTAACCCAAAACCACAACAGATACTGCTACCCCTACCCCTACCCCTAAAATCTAAACCTAACCTTAACCATAACCCTAAGCCTAACCCCCAACCCTAAGCCCAAATATAACCCTAAACCGAAAACCTCTTCTAACCCTAAACCTAAGAGTAATGCTAACGCTAAACCTAACCCTAACCCCAACCCTAACCCCAGCCCTAATCCTAACCGTACCCTAACCCTAACCCAATCCCTAACCCTATTCTAAGCCAACCCTAAACCGAACGTCTTTGAACCCTAACCCTAACCGTAATCTAACCCTAACCCTAAACCTAACCCCTAACCCTAATCCTATCCCTAACCCCAACCCCAACCATAAACCTGTACCTACCCTAACCATAAACCGAACTCTAACCCTAACCCTAACCCCTAACACCTACCCTTACCCATACCCCCTACCCCTAACCCTAACCCAACCCTAACCGTAACCCTAATGCTAACTGTAACACTAACCATTACCCTAAACCTAACCCTAACCCTAACCTTAACCCAAACCCCAACCCATACTCCTACCACTAACACTACCCCTAACCCTAACTCCTAACCCTAACCCTGAACCAAATCCTAACCCTAAACGTAACCCTAACCTCAACCCCAACACTACTCCTAACTGTACCCTAATCCTAACCCTAACCTTAACCCTAACTCTATTCTAACCTGAACCCTAAACCGAAACCTCTTCTGACCCTAACCGTAACTGTATCCTAAGCCTGACCCTAACCTTAACCCCTAATCCTATCCCTAACCCCAACCCCAGCCCTACACCTAACTGTACCCCAACACTAACCCTTACCCTAGCCTTAGCACTATCACTAGACCTAGGCCTAACCCTATCCCTCGGCCTAACCCTAACCCTATTCTTAACCCTAACCCTAAACCCTAAACCCTAACACTAACCCTAACCCAAAACACTAACACTAACCCTAACACTAACCCTAAACCATACCTAAACCTAAACCTAACCCTATCCCCTAACTCTAACCCTAACCCTAACTGTAACCCTAACCCAAACCCTAACTCTAACCCTAAACATAACCATAAACCTAACACTATCCCTAACCCTAACCCTAACCCTAACTCGTCTAAACCTACCCGTACCCCTAACCCTATCCCTACCAATAAACCTAACCCCAACTCTAACCCTAACCCTAAACTTAACCACAACCCCTAACCCTACCCCTACCCCTACCCCTAACCCTATCCCTAACCCTAAACCGTAACCCTAACCCTAACTCTAAACTAAACACTAACCCTTACCTTAATCCTAACCCGACCCTAACACTAACCCCAACCATAGCACTAACCACAACCTCTAAACCTACCCCTAACCCTACCCCTAACCCTATTGTAACCCTAACCCCAAACCTAACCCTCTTCTAACCCTGAACTTAATAGTAACGCTAAATCTAACCCTAAAATTAACCCCAATGCCAACCCCTACCCTTACCAGACACTAAACCTAACCCTAACCCTAACCCTAAACCATAAACCTAACCCTAACCTAAAACCCTAATCCTAAACCTAACCATAACCCGAGCCCTAGCCCTAGCCATAGCACTAGCCCTAGCCCTTAAACTATTCCTAGCCCTAAACCTAAACCTAACCATAACCCTAATCCTATTCCTAAACCCTAAACCCAAACCCTAAACTTAACCCCAACACTAAACACTAACCCTAACCCTAAATCTACCCTAACCCTAATCCTAACCCCGCCCTAGGCCCAACCCTAACCCCTAAACCCTAACACCTATTCTAAGCCTAAACCCTTTTCCTAACCCTAACCCTAACCCCAAACCCTAACCCTGACCCCAACCCTAATTCCTAACCCCAACCCTAACCCCAAATCTACCCCTAACCCTAACCCCTAAACCTAACCCCTAACACTATCCCTACCCTTAACTCTAACCCTAACCATAACACTCAAACACTAACCCTAACCCTTTCCCAGCCTCCCAGCCCTAGCCCTAGAACTAGGCCTAGTCCTAACCCTATCCCTAGCCCTAACCATAACCCTAACACTAAACCTAATCCCTAATCCCTCATCCCTAAACCAAACCCTCACCCTAACCTAAAATCATAACTCTAACCCTACCCTATACCTTAACCTCACCCTAACTCTAACTTTAAACCCAAAACCGTAACAATAAAATTAACTCTAACCCAACCCAAACCCTAACCTTAACCCCTAACACAACTCCTAACCCTATTCCTCCCCTTAACCCTAACCTAACCCTAACCATATCCCTAAACCCTAAACCCTAACCCTAACACTAAACACTAACTCTAACCCTACCCCTAACCAAACCCTAACCCTAACCATAACCCTTACACTAACTACAACTCCTAACCCTACCTCTACCCCCTACCCCTAACCTAGCCCTAGCCTTAGCCTACCCCTATAAATATCCCTAGCCCTAGCACTAAACATAGCCCTAGCCCTAACCCTAACCCTATCCGATCGCTAACCCAAACCCTAACCATAACCCTAACCCCTAACCCTAACCCCTAACCCTAACCCTAACTCTAACCCTAATCACAACCCCTAACCCTACCCCTAATACTAACACTAACCCTAACCCTAACCCTATCCCTAACCCTAACCCCAAACACTAACCCCAACCATAAACCAACATTAACCTTAACCCTAAGCCTAACCCCTAACCCTAACCCTAAACCTTACCCTAACTGAAACGTCTTCTAACCCTAACCCTAAGAGTAATGCTAACCCTAACACTAACCCTAACCCCAACCCCAACCCTAACCCTAACCTTAACCTAACCCTAATCCTATCCCTAAACCCAATCCCAACCCTAAACCTATACCTACCCTAACCCTAACCCTAACCCCTACCCTTACCCATACCCCGACCCCTAACCCTAATCCAACCCTATCCCTAACCCTAACGCTAACCGTAACCCTAACCATTACCCTAAATCTGACCCTAACCCCAACCCAAACCCCAACCCATACTCCTACCACTAACACTACCCCTAACCATAACCCCTAACCCTAACTCTGAACCAAACCCTAACCCTAAACCCTAAACCTAACCCCTAACCCCAACCTCATCCCTACCCCTAACCGTACCCTCAACCCTAACCTTAACCCTAACACTATTCTAACCCTAATTCTAAACTGAAACCTCTTCTGACCCTAACCCTAATTGTACCCTAACCCTAACCCTAACCTTAACCCTAATCCTATCCCTAATCCCAACCGCCACCCTACCCCTAACCGTACACTAACCCTAACCCTAGCCTTACCACTAGCACTAAACCCTAGGCCTAACCCTATCCCTGGCCTAAACCTAACCCTATTCTTAACCCTAATCCTAAACCCTAATCCTAACCCTAACCCTAACACAACCCTAACCCTAACCCTAACCCAAACCTGAACACATACCGCTACACCTACCACTACCCTAAACCCTAACCCTAAACCTGACCCATACCCCAACCCTAAACCCTAACCCTAACCCTAACCCTAAACATTAAACCCTTAACCCTGACGGTAACGCTAACCCAACTCTAACAGTAACCCTAACCATAACCCTATCCCTTACCCTAACTCTATCACTAAACCCTAAACCCTAACACTAACTCTAACCCTAAACACTAATACTAACGCTAATCCTTACAAACAATAAAACTAACCATAACCTTAACTCCAACCCATTCCCTACCACTACCCCTACACCGAACACTAACCATAACCATAACCCCTAACTTAACACTAACCCTAACCCTAACACTAACCCTAACACTAACCCTAAACCCTACCTAAACCCAACCGTAACTCCTAAATCTAACCATAACCCTAACTGTAACTCTAACCCTAACCCTAACATTAACTCTAACCCTAAACATAACAATATACCTAACACTATCCCTAACCATAACTCGTCAAAACCTACCCGTACCCATAACACTATCCCTTCCCCAACCCTAACCCTAACTCTAACCCTAACCCTAAACTTTACCACAACCCCTAACCCTACCACTACCCCTAAGCCTATCCCTAAACCCTAAACCGTAACACTAACTCTAACACTAAAACTAAACACTAACCCTTACCTTAACCGTAACCTGACCCTAACACTAACCCCTAACCATAACACTAACCACAACCCCAAACCTACCCCTAACCCTAGCCCCAACCCTATTCTAACCCCAACCCCAAACCTAACCCTCTTCTAACCCTAAACTTAATAGTAACGCCAAACCTAACACTAAAATTAACCCCAACACCACCCCTACCCTAACCAGACCCTAATCCTAACCCTAACGCTAACCCCAAACCATAACCCTAACCCAACCTAAAACCCAACCCTAACCCTAACCATAGCCCGAGCCCCAGCCCTAGCCATAGCACAAGCCCTATCCCTCAAACTATACCTAGCCCTAAACCTAAACCTAACCCTAACACTAATCCTATTCCTAAACCCCAAACCCCAACCCAAAACTTAACCCTAACACTAAACACCAACCCTAACCCCAAGTCTACCCTAACCATAACCCTAACCCCAGCCCTAGGCCTAACGCTAACCCTAACCCTAACTTTAACCCTAACACCTATTCTAAGCCTAAACCCTTTTCCTAACCCTAACCCTAACCCCAAACCCTAACCCCTGATCCTAACCATAATTCCTAGCCCTAACCCTAACCCTAACCCGAAACCCTAACCCTAACCCTAACACTAACACTAACCCTAACACTATCACTAACCCTACCCCTAACACTAACCCCAAACCCCAACTCTAACCCTAACCCCAGCCTAGCCATAGCCATAGCCCCAGCACTAGCCCTAGGCCTAACCCTATCCTTAGGCCTAACCCTACCCCTACCCTTAACTCCTAACCCTAAACCCTATTACTAATCCAAACCCTAATCCAACCCTAACCCAAATCCTAACCTAACCCAACCCATACCCCTACCCTTGACCCTACCCCAAACCTAACCAAACCCTAACCCTAAACTCAACAGTAACCCTTACCCTAACCCTAACCTAACCCTAACCCCAACCGCAATTCTTCTAACCCTAACCCCTAACCCGAATCCTAACCCCTAACCCTAACCCTAAACACTAACCCTAACGCCAACCCTAACCTAACCCTAACCCAACCCATACTCTACACCTACGCCTAACCCCTAACCTTAACCCTAACCCAATCCCTAAACCCTAATCCCTAACCCTAACCCCTAACCCTAAACACTAACCCTAACCCTAACCCAACTCTTCTAACCCTAACCCTAACCCTAACTCTCCTAACCAACCCAAACCCCTAACCCCAACTCTTCTAACCCTAACCCTAAACCTACCCTTAACCTAACCCTACCCCTAATCCTAACACTAACCATAACCCTAACCATATCACTAAACTCTAATCCCTAAAGCTGACCCCTAACCCCAAACACTAACCCTAACCCTAACCATAACCCAAACCTAACCCTAACCCTATCCCTAACCATACCCTACAATAACCTAACCCTATCCCTATTCTAACCCTAGCCCTAAACCTAGACTTACTCTAACCCATAACCTAACTCTAACCGCAACTCATACACCTACACTTACCCCTAACCCTACCCCTAGCCCAACCCTAACCCTAACCCCAACCCTAACACTAACCCTAACACTAACACTAACCCCATCCCTAACCCTAACCCTAAACACTAACCATAACCGTAACCATAACCGTAACACTAAATCTAACTCTAAACTTAACTCTGTAACCCAACCCCTAACCCTAAACCCTAACCTTAACCCTAACCCTAATCCTAACCCTAGCCTAGCTCCTAGCCAGAGCCCCAGAACTAGCCCTATGCTGAAACGTATCCTTAGGCCTACCCCTACCCCTACCCTTAACCCTAACCCTAAACCCTAAACCCTAACCCTGAAACTAACCCTAACCCAACCCTAACCCAAATCCTAACCGTAACCCCAACGTATACCACTACCCTTACACCTAACCCTACCCGTAACTAAACCCCAACCCTAACCCTAACACTAACCCTAACCCTAACCCTAACCCTAACCCTAACTCGTCTAACACTAACCCTAAACCTAACACTAACCCTAACCCTACTCCTAATCCTAACTCTAACCCTAACCCTAACCGTATCCCTAAACCCTAATGCCTAACCCTAACCCTAACCGTAAACAGTAACCCTAACCTAAAGATAATCCAAACCTAACCCTAACCCATAACCCTAACCCCAACCGTACTCCCTAAGTGTAACCTAGCTCTAACCCTAACCCCATTCTAACCATAACCCTAAACCAAACCTCTTCTAACACTAACCGTAACAGTAATGCTAACCCTAACCCTATCCCTATCCCTAACCCTAACCCTAACCCTAACCCTAACCCAACCCTAATCCTAAACCTACCGTAACCCCATACCTACCTAACCCCAACCATAAACCTAACCACAACTCCTAACACTAACACTAACCCCAACGATAACCCTAACTCTAAAACCTAACCCTAACCCTAAACCCTAAACCCTACGCCTACCCCCAACACTCAACCTTAAATGCTAAACCCAGCCCTAAACTAATCCTAACCCTAACCCAACCCTAACCCCTAACCCCTACCCCTAACCCCAACACATACCCCTAAAATTACCCCTACCCCTACCCCCTAACCCTAACCAATCCATAACCCTAACCCTATTGCTAACCCTAACACTAACCCTAACCGTTACACTAACCCTAGCCCTATTCCTGGCCCTAACCGTCAACCCTATCCCTAACCCTAACCCTAACCCTATCCCTAAACCATGAACCCTAACCCCAACCCAACAACTACACATACCCCTACCTCTAACCCTACCCCTAACTCTAACCCCTATCCCGAACCCTGACACAAACCCTAACCCTAAACCCCAACCCTAACCCTAAACCTGAAACCTTAACACTAACCATAACCCAACTCTAACCGTAACCCTAACCCTAAACCTATCACTTGCGCTACCTCTATTACTAAACGCTAAACCCTAAAACTAACCCTAACGCTAAACACTGACCATAACCCAAATCTCTACAAACCCTAAACCTAACCATATCCCTAACCCCAACCCATTCCCTTACCCCTACCCCGAACCCTAACCGTAACCCCTAACCTAACCATAACCCTAACCCCTAATCCTAACAAAAAGCCATAACCCTAACACTAAACACTAACCCTTACACCAACCCTAACCATAACCATAACCCCAAACTTAACCCTAACTGTAACCCTAACCGTAACCCTAACCCCAAACCTTTCATTAACCCTAACAGTAACACTAACCCTACCCCTAACCCTAACTCCTAAACCCTAACCCTAACACTAACCCTAAACCTAACACTAACCCTAACCCTAACCCTAACTCCTAAAACCTAACCCTAATCCTAATCCGAAACCCTAACCCCAACCCCTAACCCTAGCCTGACTCTAGCCATAGCCCCAGCACTAGCCCTAGGCCTAATCTTATCCTTAAGCCTAACCCTACCCCACACTTAACCCTAACCCTAAACCCCAAACCCCAACCGCAACCCCTAACCCTAACCATAACCAAACCATAACCCTGACCCCAACACATACCCCTACCCTTACCCCTACCCCTAACCCTAACCAAATCCCAACCCCAACCCCAATGCTAACCCTAACACTAACCCTAAACCTAACCCTAAACATTAACCATAACCCTAACCATAACCCTAACTCTTCAAGCCTAACCCTAACACAACCCTAAACCTAACCCTAAGTCGTCTACTCCTAACCCTTACCCTACCCCTTAACCTAACCCTACCCCTAATCCTAACACTAACGCTACCCCAACCCTATCACTATACCCTAATCGCGAACGCTGACCCTAAACCTAAACACTAACCCTAACCCTAACCATAACCCAAACCTAACCCTAACCCTAACCCTAACCCCAACCGTAAGCCCAACCCCAACCCTAACCCTAACCATGCCCTAACACTAACCCTAACCCTAACACTATTCTAACCCTAGCCCCAAACCTAAACCTACCCTAACCCAAAACCTAACCTAACGGCAACACATATACCTACCCTTACCCTACCCCTAACCCTAACCCTAACCAAACACTAACTGTAACCCTAACGCTAATCCTAACACTAACCCCAACCCTAACACTAACCCTAACACTAACATTAACAATATCCCTAACCCTAACCCCAAACCCTAACCATAACCCTATCCGTAACCCTAACCATAACCCTAACCCAACCCTAACTGTCTAACCCTAACCCTAAACCTACCCCTACCCTCACCCTATCCCTATCCCTAACCCTAACACAACCCAAAACACAACCCTAACCCTAACCCTAACTCGTCTAACACTAATCCTAAAACCTATCCCTAACCCAAACCTATCCTTAATCCTAACACTAACCCTAACCCTAACCCTATCCCTAAACCCTAATCCCTAATCTTAACCCTAACACTAACTGTAAACACTAACCCTAAACCTAACCCCTAACCCAAACCTAACCCCAACCCATAACGCTAACCCCAACCCCACCCCCATCCCAAACCCTAACCGCACCCCAATTGTAACCTAACTCCAACCCCAACCCCAACCCTAAGCCCAACCCTAAACCTAATGTTAACCCTTACCCCAACCATAACACTAACCCTAACTCTAACACTAAAACTAACCCTAACCTGAACCCTAAACCCTAACCCTAACCCTAAACTTTAACCCAGCCCCAACACTAACACTAACCCCAACCCCAACCCTAAACCCCAACCATAAACCTAACCCAAAACCCTAACCCTAACCCTAACACTAACCCTAACCCTAACCCCAACCTTAACCCTAAACCCTAACCCTAACCCTAAATTCTAACCCCTAACCCTAACACTAACACTAACCCTAACCCCAACCCTAAGCCTAAACACTAACCATAACCCTAACCTAAACACTAACCCTAACCCTATCCTAAACCCCTGAAACCTAACCGTAACCCTAACCCTAAACCTAACCCTAACTCCAACACATACCCTACCCCTACCCCTAATCCCTAACCCCTAACCCTAACCCAATCCCTAAACCCTAATCCCTAACCCTAACCCTAACCCTAAACACTAACCCTAACCCTAACCCTAACCCTAAACACTAACCCCTAACCCTAACTCTTCTAACCCTAACCCTAACCCAACCATAACCCTAACCCTAACTCTGCCTAACCCTAACCCTAAACCTACCCCCTTACCCTAACACTACCCCTAATCCTAACACTAAACCCTAACCCTAAACTTATCACTAAACCCTAATCCCTAACGATGACCCTAACCCTAAACACTCACCCTAACCCTAACCATAACCCAAACCTAACCCTAAACCTAACCCTAACCCTAACCGTAACCCCAACCCCAACACTAACCCTAACCATACCCTAATCCCCACGCAACCCTAACCCTATTCTAACCCTAGCCCCTAAACCTAAACCTACCCTAACCCAAAACCTAACCCCTACCCGCAACACATGCACCTACCCTACCCCTACCCCTAACCCTAACCCTAAGCAAACCCTAACCTTCACCATAACGCTAAACCTAACACTAACCCAAAATAACACTAACCCTAAACCTAATCCTAACCCCAACCCCAACCCTAACACTAACCCTAACACTAACACTAACCCTATCCCTAAACCTAACCCCAAACCCTAACCATAACCCTAACCCTAACCCTAACTTGTCTAACCCTAACCCTAAACCTACACATACCCCTATCCCTATCCCTATCCCTAACCCTAACACAACCCTAACCATAACCCTAACCCTAACCCTAAATCGTCTAACACTAACCCTAAACCTATCCCTAACCCTAACCCTACCCTTAATCCTAACACTAACCCTAACTCTAACCCTATCTCTAAACCCTAATCCCTAACCTAACCCTAACCCTAACTGTAAACACTAACCCTAACCCTAACCATAACCCAAACGTAACCCTAACCCATAACCCTAACCCCTAACCCCAACCCCAACCCTAACCCTAACCGTACCCTAACTGTAACCTAACCCTAAACCCAACACTAACCCTAAACCTAATCCTAACCCTAACGCTAACCCTAACCCCAACCATAACACTAACCCTAACTCTAACCCCAACACTAACCCTAAACCCTAAGCCTAAACCCAAACCCTAACCCTAAATTCCTGACCCTAACCCTAACAAAAACACTAACCCTAACCTGAAAACCCTAACCCTAACCCTAACCTTAAACACTAACCCTAACCCTATCCTAAACCGTGAAACCCTAACCCCAACCCTAACCCTAAACCTAACCCTAACTCCAACACATACCCTACCCCTACCCCTAATCCCTAACCCCAAACCTAACCCAAACCCAAAACGTAATCCCTAACCCTAACCCTAAACACCAACCCTAACCCTATCCCTAACCCTAACTCGTCTAACCCCAACCCTAACCCTAACCCAACCCTAACCCTAACCCTAACTCGTCTAACCCTAACCCTAAACCTACCCCTACCCTAACACTACCCCTAATCCTAACACTAACCCTAACCCTATCACTAAACCCTAATCCCTAACGCTGACCCTAACCCTAAACACTAACCCCAACCCTAACCATAACCCAAACCTAACCCCTAAACCTAACCCCAACCCTAACCGTAACCACAACCCCAACCCTAACCCTAACCATACCCTAACTCTAACCTAACCCAAACCCTATTCTAACCCCAGCCCTAAACCTAAACCTACCCTAACCCAAAACCTAACCCTAACCGCAACACATACACCTACCCTTACCCCTACCCCTACCCCTAACCCTAACCAAACCCCTAACCTCACCCTAACGCTAACCCTAACACTAACCCAAACCCTAACACGAACCCTAAACCTAATCCTAACCCTAACCCCAACCCTAACACTAACACTAACCCTATCCCTAAACCTAACCCTAAACCCCAACCGTAACCCCAACCATAACCCCAACCCCTGACCCTAACTGTCTAACCCCAACCCCAAACCTACCCCCACACCCAAACCTATCCTTATCCCTAACCCTAACACAACCCCTAACCATAACCCTAATCCTAACCCTAACTCTTCTAACACTAACCCTAAACCTATCCCTAACCCTAACCCTACCCTTAATCCTAACACTAACCCTAACTCTAACCCTACCTCTAAACCCTAATCCCTAACCCCAACCCTAACCCCAACCGTAAACGATAACCCTAACCATAACCATAACCCAAACGTAACCCTAACACATAACCCTAACCCTAACCCCAACCCCATCCCTAACCCTAACCGCACCCTAACTTTAACCTAACCCTAACCCTAATCCTAACTCTAAACATAATCCTAACCCTAACGCTAACCCTTACCCCAACCCTAACACTAACCCTAACTCTACCACCCTAACCCCTAAACCCTAACCCTAACCCTAAATTCCAACCCCAACCCTAACCCTAACTAACACTAACCCTAACCCAAGCCTAAACCCCAACCGTAACCCTAACCCTAAACACTAACCCTAACCCTATCCTAAATCCTGAAACCTAACCCTAACCCTAACCCAACCCTCACCCTAACCCTAACCCAAACTGCAACACATACCGCTACCCCTACCCCTAATCCTAACCCCTAACCCTAAACCTGACCCAAACCCTAACCCCAAACCCTAACCCTAACTTTAACCCTAAACCTTAAACCATAACCCCAAACCTAACCGTAACCCAACTCTAACCCTAACCCTAACCATATTCCTTACCCTAACACTATCACTAAACCCTAATACCTAGCACTAACCCTAACCCTAAACACTAACACTATCCCTAATCCTTATACAACAATAAACTAACCGTAACCCTAACCCCAACCCATTCCCCCTACCCCTACCCCTACCCCAAACCCTAACCATAACCATAACCCCTAACCTAACACTAACCTAACCCTAACCCCTAAACCCAACCCTAAACCATAACCCTAACCTTGACCCTAACCCCAACCCCAACCCTAACCCTAACCGCACCCTAACCCTAACACTAAAATTAACCCTATGGTAACCGTAACCCCAAACCTAATCCTCTTCTAACCCTAACCCTAACAGTAACCCTAACCCTAATCCTATCCCTAACCCCAACCCCAACACTAAACCTAAACCTACCCTAACCCTCAACCTAACACTAACCCTAACCATAACCCAACCCTAACCCTAACCCTAACCCCCTAACCCTAACCCTAAACCTCACCCCAAACGAAACCTCTTCTAACCCTAACCCTAAGAGTAATGCTAACCCTAACCCTAACCCGAACCTAACCCCCAACCCATTCCCCTTACGTTACTCCTACCCCTACCCCTAAGCGTAAACAACCCTAACGCTAACCCCAACCCTAAAGCTAACCCTACCCCAACCTTAACACTAACCCTAACCCTAACCCTAACCATAAACCCTAACCGTAACCCTAACCCAAACCTAATCCTAACCCTAACCCAAACCCCAACACATACCGCTCTCCCTACTACTAACCCTAAACCCTAAACCTAACACTAACCCCAACCTAACCCTAAGCCTAACCCCTAACCCTAACGCTAAATCATACCCCAAACCGAAACCTCTTCTAACCCTAAACCTAAGAGTAATGCTAACCCTAACCCTAACCCTAACCCCAACCCCAACCCCAATGCTAACCCCAACCGTACCCTATCCCTAACCCTATCCCTAACCCTATTCTAACCCGTACCCTAAACCAAAACCTCTTCGAACCCTAACCCTAACCATACTCTAACCCTAACCCTAAAGCTAACCCTAAACCTAACTCCATCCCTAACCCCAACCCAAACCCTAAACCTATACCTACCCTAACCATAAACCTAACCCTGACCCTAACCCTAACACCTACCCTTCCCCATACCCCTACCCCTACCCCTAGCCCAACCCCTAACCCTAAACTTAATGCTAACTGTAACACTAATGATTACCCTAAATCAAACCCCAACCCTAACCCTAACCCAAACCCCAACCCATACTCCTACCACTAACCCTACCCCTAACCCTAACCCCTAACCCTAACCCTGAACCAAACCCCTAACCCTAAACCCTAAACCTAACCCTAACCCCAACCCCACCCTACCCCTAATCGTACCCCTAACCCTAATCCTAACCTTAACCCTAACCATATTCTAACCCTAACCCTAAACCGAAACCTCTTCTGACCCTTACCCCAACCGTACCCAACCATAACACTAACCCCAAACCTAATCCTATCCCTAACCCCAACCCCAACCCTACCCCCAACCGTACCCTAACACTAACCCTAACCCTATCCTTAGCACTAGCACTAGCCCTAGGCCCAACCCTAACCACTAGGCCTAAACCCAACCCCTATTCTTAACCCTAACCCTAAACCCAACCCTAACCCTAAGCCTAACCCCAAGTCGTCTAACACCAACCGTAAACCTATCCCTAACCCCTAACCCTACTCCTAATGCTAACACTAACCCTAAACGTATTCCTAAACCCTAATCCCTAACCCTAACCCAAACCCTAACCCCAAACCCCTAACCATAACCCTAACCCTAAACCTACCACCCAAACCCTAAACCTAACCCTAACAGTAACCCTAACCCTAAACCCTAACCCCAACCTAAACCCTAACTCTAAACCTAAACCTAACCCCTAACCCTAACCCTAACCCAACCCCAACCCAAATACTAACCCTAACCGCAACCCATACCACTACACTTACCCCTAACCCTTACCCTAATCAAACCCCTAACCCTAACACTAACACTAACCCCTAACCCTAATCCTAAACCTAATCCTAAACCCAACCCCAAACCCCAACCCTAACACTAACCCTAGCAGTAACACTAACCCTATCCCTAACCCTAACCCTAACCCAAACCTTACCGTATCCCCCAACCCTAGCCCCCAACACTAACCCTAACCCTAGTTAACCCTAAACCCAACCATAACCCTAACCCTGAACCCTACCCCATACACTAACCCTAGCCCCAGCCCCCAGCCCTAGTCCTAGCTCTAGTCCCAACCCCTACTTAACCCTAACCCCAACCCTAACCCCAACAAAACCCCTGAACCCCAACCCCAACCCTAAACCCTAACCTTAACCCTAACTCGTCTAACCCTAACCCTAATCCTACCCCTACCCCTAACCCTATACCTATCCCTAACCCTAACACAACCCCAAACCTAACCCCAACCCCAACCCAACACATACCGCTACCCCCTACCCCTAACCCTAACCACTAACCCTAAACCTGACACAAACCCTAACCCTAAACCCTAACCCTAACTCTAACCCTAAACCTTAAACCATAACCCTAACCCCTAACCCAAATCTAACCCCTAACCCGAATCCTAACCGCATCCCTTACCCTAACTCTATCACTAAACCCTAAACCCTAACACTAACCCTAACCCTAAACACTAACACTAACCCTAATCCTACACAACAAGAAACTAACCGTAACCCTAACCCCAACCCATTCCCCTACCCCTACCCCTACCCCGAAACCCAACCATAACCGTAACCCCTAACCTAACACTAACCCTAACACTAACCCCAACCACAACCCTAACCCTAACCCATAACCCTAACCCTAACCCTAACTCCAACCCCAAACCTAACCCTAACCCTACCCTAACCCTAATACTAACCCTAACCCTTGGTAACCGTAACCCCAAACCTAACCTCTTCTAACCCTAAACCTAACAGTAACGCTAACCCTAATCCTATCCCTAACCCCAACCCCAACACTAAACTTAAACCTACCCTAAACCTAAACCTAACACTAACCCTAACCCTAAGCCAACCCTAACCCCAACCCTAAGCCTAACACCTAACCCCAACCCTAAACCTTACCCTAAACCGAAACCCCTCTAACCTTAAACCCAAGAGTAATGCTAACCCTATCCCTAACCCTACCCTTACCCCAACCCATACCCTTACCGTACCCGTACCCTACCCCTAACCGTAAACAACACTAACCCTAACGCTAACCCTAACCCTAACGCTAACCCTTACCCCAACCTTAACACTAAACCTAACTCTAACACAAACACTAACCCTAACCCTAACCCTAAACCCTAACCGTAACCCCAACCCAACCCTAACCCTAACCCTAACCCAAACCCCAACACATACCGCTACCCCTAGCCCTAACCCTAAACCCTAACCCCTAACCCTAAGCCTAACCCCTAACCCTAACCCTAAATCATACTCTAAACTAAAACCTCTTCTAACCCTAAACCTAAGAGTAATGCTAACCCTAACCCTAACCCCAACCCCAACCCAACACCAACCCTAACCCTAACTGCACCTAACAAAACCCCTATCCCTAACCCTATTCTAACCCTAACCCTAAACCGAAACCTCTTCGAACCCTAAACCCAACCGTACTCTAACCCTAACCCTAAACCTAACCATAAACCTAATCCTATCCCTAACCCCAACCCCAAACCTAAACCCTTAACTACCCTAACCCTAACCCTAACCCTAACCCAAACCCTAAACCCTAAACGCTAACCCTAACCCTAACCCTGACCCTAACCCCAACCCCAACCCTAACCCTAACCGCACACTAACCCTATACCTATACCCCAACCCTAACCATAACGCTAACCCTAACACCTA
Organism: Nanger dama; assembly: GCA_917880005.1. Lineage (NCBI taxonomy): Eukaryota > Metazoa > Chordata > Mammalia > Artiodactyla > Bovidae > Nanger > Nanger dama. The sequence goes on along the minus strand of CAKJTW010000297.1, from coordinate 14,055 downwards.
ACCCTAATCCTAAACCTAACCCTAACCTAACCCCAACCCCAACGCTAACACTAACCCCTAACTCTAACCCCAAACCAAACCTAACCCTAACCCTAATCATAACCCCAAACTAACCCTAACCCTAACCCTAACACCTACCCTTACCCATAACCCTACCCCTAACCCTAACCCAACTCTAACACTAACCCCTAATGTTAACTGTAACACCAAACATTACCCTACATCTAACCCCAACCGTAACCCCAGCCCAAACCCCCAACCCATACTCCTACCACTAACCCTACCACTAACCCTAACCCCTAACCCTAACCCTGAACCAAACCCTAACCCTAAACCCTAAACCTAACCCCTAACCCGAACCCCAACCCTACCCCCTAACCGCACCCTAACCCTAACCCTAACCCTAACCCTATTCCAAACCCTAACCCTAAACCAAAACATATTCTGACCCTAACCCCAACCACACCCCCAACACTAACCCTAACCCTAACCCTAATCCTATCCCTAACCCCAACCCCCAACCCTTCCCTAACTGTACCCCAACCCCAACCCTAACCCTAGCCTTAGCACTTGCACCAGCCCCAGGCCTAAACCTATCACTCGGCCTAACCCCAAACCCTATTTTTAACCCTAACCCTAAACCCTAAACCCTAACCCTAAACCTAACCTTGACCCTAACCCTAACCCCAACCCTAACCCCAACCGCACACTAACCCCAAACCTAAACCCCAAACCCAACCCCTAACGCTAACCCTAATCCTAACCCCCAACCCCTAACCCCAACCCCAACCCTAACACTGACCCCAACCCCAACCCTAACACTAACCCTAACCCCTAACCCTAATCATAACCCCAAAACTAACCATAACCCTAACCCCAACTTAACCCTAACACTAACCCCACATTCCCAACCCCAACACTAACCTTAACCCAATCCTAACCCTAACACTAACTCCAACCCATACCCCTACCCCTAACCCTTCCCCCAACAACTAACCCTAACCCCGACACTAGCCCCTAATCCTGCAACTAACCCTAATCCTAAAACGAAACCCCAACCCTATCCCCAACCCAACCCTAACCCTTATAAAGCAAACCTAAGCCTAACTTTATTCTAACGCTAACCCTAAACCTAAACCTCTTCTACACTCAACCCAATAGTAACGCTAACCCCAACCCCTGACCCCAAACCCAACACTAACCCTAACCCTAATCCTAAACTCCCAACCCCAAAACCTAACCCCAAATCCTAACCCCTACACTAACCCTAGCTTGAGCCCCTAGCCCTAGCCCTAGCTCCCTAGGACTGGCTCTAGCCTTATTCCTAACCCTATCGCTAACCCTAACCCTAACCCAACTCCTAACCCTAATCCTAAACCTAACCACAACCCCTAATGCTACCCCTAATCCTAACACCTAACCCTAACCCCTATCCCTAAACCCTAATCCCTAACCCTAACCATAAACACTAACCCTAACCCTAACCATAACCCAACCCTAACCCTAACCCTAACCCTAACCCCTAATCCTAAACCCGACACCCTAAACCTAACACTAACCCTAACCCTAACCACAACCTCTGACCCTACCCCCAACCGTAACCCTAACCCTAACCAAAACACCTGACCCTACCCCCAACCGTAACACTAACCCCAACTAAAACCCCTAACCCTACCCCTAACCCAAACCCTAACCCTAAACATAAATCCTAAACCCTAACCCTAACCCAATCCTAACACCAACCGTACCCCCTACCCCTACCCTAACCCTAACCCAAACCCTAAACCGAAACCTCTTCTAACCTTACCCTAAGAGTAACGCTAACCCTAACCCCAAACCCAAGACCAACCCCAACCCTAACCCCAACCGTACCCTAACCCCAACACTAACCCTAACCCTATTGTTACAGTAACCCCAAACCTAATCCTCTTCTAACCCTAACCCTAACAGTAATGCTAACCCAAATCCTATCACTAACCCCAACCCCAACACTAAACTTAAACCTATCCTAACCCTAAACCAAACACTAACCCTAACCATAACCCAACCCTAACCCCAACCCTAAGCCTAACCCCAACCCTAACCCTAAACCTTACCCTAAACCAAAACCTCTTCTACCCCTAACCATAAGAGTAATGCTAACCCCTAACCCTAACCCTAACCCCAACCCCAACCCATACCCTTACCGTTACCCCCAACCCTACCCCCAACCGTAAACAACCCTAACCCCTAACGCTAACACTTCCCCAACCTTAACATTAACCCTAACTCAAACACTAATACTAACCCTAACCTTAACCCTAAACCCTAACCGTAACCCTAACCCAACGCTAACCCTAAACCCAACCCAAACCCCAACACATACCGCTACCCCATATTCCTAACCCTAAACCCTAAATCTAAAACTGACCAAAACAGTAACCCTAAACCCTAACCCTAACCCTAACCCTAAACCTTGAACCATAACCCTAACCCTAACCCCTAACCCAACTCTAACCCTAACCCTATCCCTTACCCTAACTCTATCACTAAACCCTAAACCCAAACACTAAACCTAACCCTAAACACTAACACTAACGTTAATCCCACACAACAATAAAACTAACCGTAACCCTAACTCCAACCCATTCCCTATCCCTACCCCTACCCCGAACCCTAACCATAACTGTAACCCCTAACCTAACACTAATCCTACCCCCAACACTAACCCCAACACTAAACCTAAACCCAACCCAAACCCAAACCTAAACCTAACCCCTAACTCTAACCCTAACCCTAACTGTAACCCTAAACCTAACCCCTAACCCTAACCCTAACTCTAACCCCTAAACATAACCGTAAACCTAACACTATCCCTAAGCCTAACCCAACCCTAACCCTAACTCGTCTAAACCTACCCATACCCCCTAACCCTATCCCTACCCCTACCCCTAACCCAACTCTAACCCTAACCCTAACCATAACCATAACCCAACCTTAACCCCTAACCCTAAGCCTCAACACCTAACCCCAACCCTAAACCTTACCCTAAACTGAAACGTCTTCTAACCCTAACCCTAAGAGTAATGCAAACCCTAACACTAACACTAACCACAACCCCAACCCCAACCCTAACCCTAACCGCACCCCAACCCTAATCCTATCCATAACCCCCAACCCCAACCCTAAACCTATACCTACCCTTAACATAAACCTAACCCTAACCCTAACCCCTACCCTTACCCATACCCCTAACCCCTAACCCCAACCCAACCCTATCCCTAACCCTAACGCTAACCGTAACACTAACCATTACGCTAATCTAACCCTAACCCTAACCCAAACCCCAACCCATACTCCTACCACTAACACTACCCCCTAACCCCTAACCCCAACCCCTGAACCAAACCCCAACCCTAAACCCTAAACCTAACCCCAATCCCAACACCAACCCTACCCCCAACCGTACCCTAACCCCTAACCCTAACTTTAACCCCAACACTATTCTAACCCTAACCATAAACCAAAACCTCTTCTGACCCCAACCCTAAGCGTACCCCAACCCTAACCCTAACTTAACCCCAATCCTTTCCCTCACCCCAACCCCAACCCTACCCCTAACCGTACCCTAACCCTAACCCTAACCCCAGCCTTAGCACTAGCACTAACCCTAGGCCTAACCCTATCCCTCGGCCTAACCCTAACCCTATTCTTAACCCCAAAACTAAACCCTAAACCCTAACCCTAACCCTAACGCTAACCCAACCCTAACCCTAACCCCAACCCAAGCCCCAACACAAACCGCTACCCCTACCCCTAACCCTAAACCCTAACCCCTAAACCTGACCCATACCCTAACCCGAAACCCCTAACCCTAACCCTAACCTTAAACCTTAAACCGTAACCCCAACCGTAAACCCTAACCCAACCCTGAACCTAACCCTAACCCTAAACCTATCCCTCACCCTAACTCTATCAATAAATCCTAAACCCTAACACTAACCCTAACCCTAAACACTAACACTAACCCTAATCCTACACAACAATAAAACTAACCGTAACCCTAACTCCAACCCATTCCCTACCCCTACCCCTACCCCGAACCCTAACCATAACCGTAATCCATAACATAACACTAACCCTAACCCTAAGACTAACCCCTAACACTAACCCTAAACCCTACCTAAATCCTAAACCTAACCCCTAACCCCTAATAACTCTAACCCTAACCCCTAACTGTAACCCCTAACCCTATCCCTAACCCTAACTCTAACCCTAAACATAACCGTAAACCTAACAATATTCCTAACCCCAACCCTAACTCATCTAAACCTACCCGTACCCCTAACCCTATCCCTACCCCTAACCCTAACCCTAACTCTAACCCTAACCCTAAACCTAACCACAACCCCTAACCCCTACCCCTACCCCTACCCCTAACCCTATCCCTAAACCCCAAACCGTAACCCCAACCCTAACTCCTAACACTAAACACTAACCCTTACCTTATCCCTAACCTGACCCTAACACTAACCCTAACCATAACACTAACCACAACCCCTAAACCTACCCCCTAACCCTAGCCCCAACCCTATTCTAACCCTAAACCTAAACCTACCCCTCTTATAACCCCTAAACTTAATAGTAACGCTAAACCTAACCCCAAACTTAACCCCAACGCCCAACCCTACCCTAACCAGACCCTAATCCTAACCCTAACCCTAACCCTAAACCATAACCCCAACCCTAACCTAAAACCCTAACCCTAACCCTAACCATAGCCCGAGCCCCAGCCCCAGCCATAGCACTAGCCCTAGCCCTCAAACTATACCTAGCCCTAAACCCAAACCTAACCCCTAACCCTAATCCTATTCCTAAACCCTAAACCTCAACCCTAACCTTAACCCTAACACTTAACACCAACCCTAACCCCAAGTCTACCCTAACCCCAACCCCAGCCCCAGGCCCAACTCTAACCCTTACCCTAACTTTAACCCCAACACCTATTCTAAGCCCAAACCCTTTTCCTAACCCTAAACCCAACCCCAAACCCTAACCCCTGACCCTAACCCCAATTCCTAACCCTAACCCCAACCCTTACTCTATCCCTAACCCTAACCCCAACCCCTAACCCCCAACACTATCCCTACCCTTAACCCTAACCCCAACCATAACACTAAACACTAACCCTAACCCTTTCCCTAGCTCCAGCCCTAGCCCCAGAACTAGCCCTAGTCCTAACCCTATCCCTAGCCCCAACCATAACCCTAACACTAAACCTAATCCCTAATCCCTAACCCCAACCCTCACCCTAACCCAAAATCATAACTCTAACCCTACCCTATACCTTAACCCTAACCCCTAACTCTAACCTTAAACCCTAAACCATAACAATAACCCTAACCCTCCCAACCCTAACCCTAACCGTAACCCTAAACACAACCCCTAACCCTATTCCTCCCCTAACCCTAACCCTAACCCTAACCCTAACCATATCCCTAAACCCTAAACCCTAACCCTAACACTAAACACTAACTCTAACCCTACCCCTAACCAAACCCTAACCCTAACCATAACCCTTACACTAACTACAACCCCTAACCCTACCTCTACCTCTACCCCGGAACCCCTAACCCTAGCCCTAGCCTACCCCTAAAAATATCCCTAGCCCTAGCACTAAACATAGCCCTGGACCTAACCCTAACCCTATCCCAACGCTAACCCAAACCCTAACTCTAACCCTAACCATAACACTAAACCCTGAACCCTAAACCTAACACTAACCGTAAACTCTAACCCCAACACAAACGCTAACCCAACCCAAACACTAACCCTAACCCCAAACCCAAACCCTAACCACAACCCCTAACCCTACCCCTAACCTTAACCCTAACCCAAAACACTAACCATAACCCTAATCCAACAGTAACCTTAACCCTATCCCTAACACTAACCCCAACCCATACCCCTACCCCCTACCCCTACACCTAACCCTAACACTAACCCTAACCCCTAACCATAACCCAAACCCCAACACTAAACCTTAACCCTAAACCTAACCCAACCCTAACCCTAACCCCAACACTAAACCTAGTCCTAGACCTAACTGTAGCCCTAGTCTTAACCCCTAGCCCTTGCCCTAGCTCTAACCCTACCCATACCCTTACCCCTAAACCCAACCACTAACCCCAACCCTAATCCGAATCAATTAGCCTAACCCTAACCGTAATCATAAAAGCTAACCCTAACCCAAACACTAACCCAACCCAAACCCTAACGCTAACCCTAAACCCTAATCTTAACCCCTAACCCCTAATCCTAACCCAACCCTGACCATAACCCCAAACCCTAACCTTGACCCCAACACTAACCCCTTACCCCAACCCTAACCCTAATCCTAACCCTATCCCTCACCACTAACCCTAACCCCCTAAACCCCAACACTAACCCCTAACCCCAACCCCAACCCCAAACCTAACGCCAACCCTAACCCTAACCCCAACCCCTACACCTACCCCCCAACGTTAACCCCAAAACTCACCCAACCCCAACACTAACCCCAGCCCCAGCCCCAGACCCAAACCCAGCCCTAGCCCCAGATGTCACCCCAGCACTAGTCCCAACACTAACCCTAAAATCTAAACCATAACCCTAACCCCAACCCAATGATAACCACAACCTCTAACCCTACCCTTAAACTTAACACTAACCCTAACTGTAGGCCCAGCCCTAGCCCTAGCATTAACCCTAACCCTAACCCTAACCCAACCCTAACCCTAACCGTAACCCTAACCTCAATCCCTAACGCTACCCTTAACCCTAATCCTAACCCTTCCCAAAACCCTGAACCCTGACACTCAATCTGACCCCAAACACTAACCCTAACCCTAACACTAACACTAACACGAACACTAACCCTAACCCCAACCCCTAACCCTAACTCAAAACCTAACACTAAACCCCAACCCTAACCCCTAACCCTAAACCCTAAACCTAACCCTAACTCTAACTGTAACCATAACCCTAACACTAACCATAATCCCTAACCCTAACCGTAACCCTAACCCTAACACTAAACCTAACACGAACTCGTCTAAACCTAAACATAACCCAACCCTACCCCTACCCCTACCCTTAACCCTAAACCCAACCCAACCCTACCCCTACCCCTAACCCCCAACCCAAACCTAACCCAAACCCACCCCTACCCTTAATGTTAACCCTAAACTCACCCAACCCCAACCCCAAACCTAGCACTAGCCCCAGCCCCAACCCCAGCCCCTAGCCCCAGATCTAACCCTGGCATTAGCCCCAAACCTATCCCTAACCATAATCCCTAAACTCTAAACCCTCACCCAACCCTAACCACAACCCCTAACCCTACCCTTAAACTTAACACTAACCCCAACCGTAGGCCCAGCCCCAGCCCCAGCATTAACCCCAACCCCAACCCTTACCCAACCCTAACCCGAACCCTAACTCTTTCCGAAACCCTATCCCTAACCCAGAACTCCCAACCATAACCCTGAACACTAACCATAACCGTAACCTTAACCAAAACCTGACCCTAACCCCAACCCAACCCTTAACACTAAACCTAAACACAAAACCCTAACCCTACTCCTAACCCTAACCTTAAACGTAAATCCCAACCATAAACCTAAACCTAGCCATAGCCATAACCCTAGACAATACCTAGCCCTAGCCCTACCCTAACCTTAACCCTAACCCTAACCCTAATGCTAACCCTAAACCATAACCCCAACCCCAACCCCTTAAACCTAACCCTATCCCTGAACCCCAACCCCAACCCAAACCCAACCCTAACCCCAACACTAACCCTAATCTTAACCGCAACAGTAATCCCAAGCCCTATACCCTAACCCCAAACCCTAACCCTAAATGGAACCCTAACCCTAATCCAAACCATAAACCTAACCCTAACCCAACCCCTAACCCTAACCCTAACCCCTAAACCTAACACTAACCAAAACCCCTAATCCCTAACCCTAACCCTAACCTTAACTTTAACCCAACCCTAACCCTAACCCCAACCCTAACCTCAATCCCTAACCCTACCCTTAACCACAACCCTAACCCTTTCCCAAACCCCCGAACCCTAACCATCAATCTGAAACTAAACACTAATCCTAAGCCAAGCCCCAACCCTAAGCATAACCCTAACACTAACCATAACGCTAACCCCTAACCCTAAATCAAAACCTAACATTAAACCCTAACCCCTAACCCCAACCCAAACCTAACCCCAACCCCAACCCTAACCCTAACCCCAACACCTAACCCTAACCCCAACCCCAACCATAACCCAACCCCAACCCTAACCCCAACCCTAACCCTAACCCTAAACTAACTTAACCCTAAACCAAACCTCAACCTCAACCCTAACACTAACCCTAACCCCTAACCCCAAACCTAACCCTAACTACCCCAACACTAACCCGAACCCTAACCTAACCCTAACCCTAAACCCTGAATAACCCCTAACCCTGACCCCAACCCCAACCAAACCCCTAACCCTAAACCCATAACACTAACCCCCAACCCTAACCCCAACACTAACCCTAACCCTAACCCTAACCCAAAACCCCTAACCTAACCCTAACCCTAACCCTAACCCTAACCCTAACCCACACATCTTAACCCTAACCCTAACCCAAAACCCAACCCTAACTTCAACCTAACCCCTGACCCTAACCCCTAACCCCAAACCTCACCCTCCACCCTAACCCTAACCCTAAACCCAAACCCTAACCCCTAACCCCAACCCCAACCTAACCCTAACACCAACCCCAACCCTAACACTAACCCCAACCCCAGCCTAACCCTAAACCAACCCTAACCCTAATCCCAACCCCAACCCCAACCCGAACCCTAACCCCAAACCCAACCCCAACTCTAACCCTAACCCGAACCGAAACCCCAACCCCAACCCTAACCCCAACCCAACTCTAACCCCAACCCCAACTCCTAATCCTAACCCCAAACCCTACCCTGAACCCCAACCCCAACACTAACCCTAACCCTAACCCCAACCCTAATCCAACCCTAACCCTAA